>VZRL01005606.1:472752-519035 GCA_013397895.1 Origma solitaria
CTTCCAAGCTATTCTTGGGAAGGGAAGGGAAGGGAAGGGAAGGGAAGGGAAGAGTAATTCCTACAGGCCAGTCATAATTCAGGTACTTGATTTTTTTACCTGAAATGAAAGACAGTGTTTCTACTTTAAAAATGTGTGGTATTAAGAAAACCACTCCAAGTGGTTGTATTTGCCACAAGCCATTAAGTTTCAAAGTCAAGACCTTCATGAAACTACAATTTCTAACAAGTTTATTTGTTTGGTCAAAACTTGAACCCCATAAGTTGACATAAATGCTACTTCTTTGCATTGTGTTTCTGTATATCATTGTTAAGATAAATAACTATGCATATCTGAGGCTTTTCCTTACTATCATTTTTCTTGTGCTTTTTCTTCTGATGTATGACATACCCACATTCTGATTTAACACATAGCTTGACCTGCCTCCAAAATAAAATGGGAGTAGAAGGGAGACCAATTCTACCTGGACTCTGTAAAGGCTACTTTATATCTACCTTACTTTTCAGTTACTGTGGTGGGCTGAACTTACTTGGATACCACATACTTATCAAGCCACTTTATCATCCCACTCCTCCGCAGGATGGGAGGGAGGGAATAAGTTGAAAACAAGCTCATGGGTCAAGATAAAGGCAGATTAATGAAGCAAAAGCAAAGGCCATGCATGAGAGCGAAGGAAAACAACAGATTTGTTCTCTACTTCCCGTCAGCAAGTGAAGTCCAGCCACTTCCTGGGAAGCAGGGCTCACGTACTCATTGCAATTTCTTCAGAAGACAAACACAGTAATGAATTCCACCCTCCACCTCCTTTCTCTTAGGTTTTATTGCTCAGGAGACACCATATGATGTGGGACATCCTTTGGGTCTGGTGTCCTGGCTGTGTCCCTACCCAAGATCCTTCCCACCCCCAGCCAAAAGGGTGAAGGGAGAAATGTTGGAGACACAGTGCTGGTGTGGTTCCAGCTCTGCTCAGCAGGAGCCCAAACACTGCTGTGCCTTTAGCACCTTTGTAGCCACCAATGTACAGCACAGCCCTGTGAGGGCTGCCGTGGGGAAAGTTAACTCCATCTCAGCCAGGCCCAAGATATTTAGTTGTAATTATCCTAAAACTGAGAGTAAAGAGGGCTATGAGGTGGATCACATATTCTGTTTGAAAACATGGCATTATAAGAAGTTCTGAAAAAAAACCCAACTTCATTACTTTGCTTTAATAACATAAAGCTTTAATGAAAAGACAATTCAGAGAATTTTTTAAACTGTTTCCTTAAGGAAACTAGACCTATGCTCTTTTCCCATCAGTTCCTAACGGCTTCTGATCTCCTTGTTCAATTTCTGCCAAATGCAACCGAAGAAAATGTTCTCTAACATGCTGTACTCTTACATGTCGTCTGAAAATTAAATGCTGTGGAGAGGAGACTCAAATTCACACCTTCCCTGAGGAAAGTCTTAGCTGTCTCTCAGCTTTGTTCCACTCTGTAAGGAACCCACATGAAAGGAAGAAAATAAGGATTCCAATTTTGCGAAAAAGCTTATCAGACATACAGTAAACCCTAAATGAAAGGAAACTGCGTCTTGCAAAACTTCAGAGCTAATTCTTAAAACAATGTCCATCTTTCAGAATCAACCTTGCCAAAAATCCAGGGTGATGTATTTTATATGGTGAATGCATCCAGAAGATTCAGCATTCATTAGGAAGTAGCACAAAGCATTAGTGGAACTGACTAAGTAATGTCTCCAAAGGACACAAGCTACTGCATATTGCACTATTTCCTTGCACATTATCCTTGCAAATAGAAAAGCTAGAAAATACTGCAGTAAATTATTCTGCTATTGCGGTGCAAAAAGCCTTTCTCACTCAGCAAGAGGCAGCTTAAGACATAAACATATTGCTTTCTGGGCCACCTAGAAACTGAAGAGGACAGCGGAGATCAGAGGTGCTTAAGAACAAATCTAATTAATTAGCAGACTATTAATCACGTCTTCAAACCAAAAGGAAAATTTACTCTAATTTAATCTCCTAATTTCAGTTCATCTTTGATTTTGAAAACCTGAGGGAGAAACATTCACAAGAGTAATCTGTGGAAAACCTCATGCATGACTGCTCTGATCAAGCAGGTTTCACTGGACAGCCTGAGGAAACAAAAACAGAATAGTTTTCAAAAAACAGGAGATGTTTAAATACATTCATGCACCTCTGCACTCACTTGCCATGGGGAAGATCCCATCATTCCACACAGATGTGTCAGAGACCCTCAGGCCCTTAGCCCCACAATTCTGGTGTGTGGATGCTGCTTGTGTGTGAACCCATAGGGATGGCCAAGTGCAATCAATGGCTCCTCTGCCCTGTGGGTATTCATGACTTGGACAGGACAAAAGTGGTACCTCCAGAAGAATGACTCAGGGACCCCCAAGAAGACCAGGGTGAAGAAGGACCAGTGGGAACTCACAGGAATCCTCATGGTGGTGATATCTTCCTACCTAATCTCTCTCTTGCTCTCTCTCTCTCTCTCCCTCCCTTTTCCCCCCATTTCTTTCTATCTCTCTGCCTCACATTTACTGTTAAATAAAATTTGTACTATTGATTTCAGCATATTGTCTCATTTGCACCTTAATTTGGGCACAGACATCTCTTATAATCAGTTCATAACACTTGCCTGCCTTTTGTCTATTGATCCATTTCTCTGAACAAAAAGTTGTTTCATGGGATAACTTTTAAAGGGACTTGACACTTCTAGATTATTTTCACATGTTTATAGGCCACCATTTTAATTTATTACTATATGGCATTTGATTAATTTCATATTCATTTTATTAAAATCCTTTACTTCTTTATTTAAAACCCAAACCAAAGTATACTCTATTTTTTATGGACAGTGGGATCAAGTGCACCCTCTGCAATTTTGCTGGTAACGCCAAATTGTTTGGTTCAGTCAACACTCCGGAGGGAAGGAATGTCATCCTGAGGGACCCTGACAGGCTTGAGAGGTAGGGCTGTGTGAACCTCTTGGAGTTCAACACAACCATGGACTGCATCCAGCTCTGAGGCCCCCAGCGTAAGAAGGACATGAAAGTGTTGCAGTGAATCCAGAGGAGGGTCATGAAGATGATCAGTGGACTGGAGAACTTCCCGCGTGGTACCAGGCTGAAAGAGTTGGGGTTGTTCAGCCTGGAAAGGAGATGTCTCTGGGTAGAGGTTATAACACTTTTTCGTACCTGAAGGGGCTACTAGAGAGCTGGACAGGGACTTTTGACAAGGATTTGTAGTGTTGGGACAAGGGGAAATGGCCTTAAGGTGAAGGACAGATTTAGATCATATATTGGGACAAAATTCCTTATTGTGAGGGTGGTGAGGTGCAGGAACAGGTTCCTGTGGATGCCCCATCCCTGGAGTGTTCAAGGTTGGATGTGGCTTTGAGCAGCCTGGTCTAGTGGAATGGGTTGGAATGAGATGGCAGAGGGGTTGGAATGAGATGAGCTTTAAGGTCTTTTCCAACTCAAACCGTTCTATGATTCTATGATAGAGATGATCAGGGTGGAGGGCTTGGACTCACCCTACAGGGTTCTGGACAGCAATAAGTCATCTATTTGCCTGACAATAAGAGCGTCCAATTTTTTCTCCCTTAGTATTTTGACCTGAGTCCAAGCACAGGCACTGTCTCTCACTCCTGACCTGAAGCATGGCTATGATCTGCCTGTAAGGAAAGCCTCTGTCCCTTTGATCTTGTCACGTGTGGATCAGGTGTGATATACTGCCCTTCTTATGAAACCTTTTTTTTTTTCTGTTGTCTCATTCATAATAATCCCCAGTCTTGGTGAGAATCCTTTTTTTTTCCAGCTCTTTTTTATTTCATTTTTCTTAAGATTTTTTGTGAAGGTAGGTCTTTTCTTAGAAATTACTGTGAAATTTTTATACCCTAAGTTTGCTGTTGTTCTTTACACTTGCATTTAACAAAAAAATAGTCAAGTAGTCCTGGCACACAAAGCAGAACATCAGTTATGCTGTTATATTACTACGCAAAATAAAGCTGCGTTGTTAAAGTCAATGTACTCAAAGTGAGATTTCAAGAGGTAATCACATAAAAAGAGACATATATTCCTCTTTTTTAGCTGCTGTTGTACAGAAAATCATCATTAGAACTGGATTGGTGAAAAAACCTTCCCATAAATATCTTCTCCATAGATGGACTGAAAAAACTCCTAATGGAAAACAAAAGCAAAACCAATCAAAACACCAAACAACCTCCCAAAAAACCTGATGTGTTGAAAAAGTAAGATGGAAATGAACTCAAAATGTAGATCCAGTTAATCCCAGAGAACATTAGACATGATCAAGTAGGATGCTATTATAATCAAAAGTGTAAAGAGCAGCACTCAAATCAAGCAACATTAAAACACTCCAATATCCAGAGTCAAAGTGCATTAATAAACCATTACAAAAATGTAGGCGAGAACAATTTCTGTGCTGAGACTGAGCAAGAAGCAGAAGTGGAATTTATCAGAAATGGCCTTTTCCAGTAAACAGTGAATGACTTCACCAGGCAGATGTCTTCTAACTTCAAGACTTAAGGTTACAGTCAGTTCTGTTCTCAACCATCACAAAATCACTGAATTCTGCCAGGGGATGTTCAAACCAAACTCTTCCACTGCCGTTGTTTGTAAGATGAAGACAAGATGGGAAATTCAGATTCATTGCTAAATGAATGTAAACTCCAGTTGTACTGCAGTCCTGAGAAACTGCCATTAATATCTTTTTCAATAAAAAATATCAGAATGAGCAAGGTTGAAATCACTGAATGCTTCCTTTTGGCTTATTTCTGTTCATTGTAGAGAGCTGGAGTTTTTATATTCAATTAAATGGGTGCAGATGCTGAGAAACACATGCAGATATATACAGACACATATATACACAGATTCTAAGAGAGAGACATAGGACTTCCAATTCTTTATCAGTATTTAATTATTTTTGAAGGTAATTATATGCCATATGAATAAAGTTAACATTTAGCAGTAACAAAATGAGAAATAGTGTTGTATTAATACATTTAACAGCGACAGCACTGAACTTGGTGAAAATGTTAAGAACATCCAAGTGAGATAAGGTCAATAGGCCAAGCCACAAATTGCAAATTTATGACACAACTTCAGCATGTTTTATAAGGTGGCCTTTGTGCAGTTTGATAACAAATGTGCTCATTATCAGGAAGAGATAAGCAGCAGTTTTCTGGTAAAGGTTGAAATGTTGAGGTTCAGAAGTCTTCTGCTGCCAGCCTTTCTTAATCTTTTGCGTTTCTCTGCATACCTGGAGAGGTTCCTACCAATGCAGAGCATTTTCAAAAGATAAGAACTGTAGCAAAGTCAAGCACTGCTTCACCAATGAGTAAATCACTCTCGAAAAATGATGCAGCTGTAGGACACTTGCTCTAAGAAAGTGAAGAATAAACCTATATCATTGTCAAAGAATTGTTTTGGCTCACCATTGGAATCAACACAGGCCAACAGACTAAAGGTATCTATCACCTATGGTGTTGAAGAGCTGACAACTCAAGCCAGAGAAATGTAGGGAAAGTTTTATTTATTTACCTGATCTCTGCAAAAAGAAAATCTCAAGAAAGTGTTTCCTTGTGCCTTTGTTTCAATAATGTCATTGAATGAACATAAGCCTAGAATCCATACAAATCCTGAATGCATTTGTGTGAAATAAATAATTATGGGTGATGAGAGTGAGAAATCATCAACTGGTTTGTTTTCTTGACCTGCAAATCCCTGACTGTTGGCAGTACTTCGAATTCAGAGAGAAGCTGGTAAGTTCAAGCCTCTTCTCATCTACCTGGAGACTCAATTTCTGTCTGAAGAGCCCTTGGGTGCAATTCTTCATTTTCTGGGCTACCTCTGTGCAAGCTGCCTCTCCTGCCATAGCCAGTCTGCAGGGGCTTAACTCACAGAACATATTAGAGCTTACATCTACTCTGGTACTCATGTATTCAAATGTTCTCATATTTTAAAGCAAGACTTGACAAGTATTTTTATTTCACCAGACTGTAGTCATGTTAATTTTAGTCAAAGCATTTTTCACTGTGCTACAATCATTGCAGAAAATGTGTGGCATTTGTTTTATGTTCCTTTAAAAATGCTAAGACATCTATCTTTAAGTGGTGAGGCTTGATCAGGGAAATCCAGAGTGAAATTACTTGGCCTTTGATAGTCAGGAGAGCTGATAATTTCGTGCAGTAGGTTTCCCTTTTTTATCTCGCAGCAAGGCCCAATTCTCAAATAAATCAAAGACCTGCATGATCAAAATTGCTCAGCACAGTCCTGATTACTCTCACTCATGTTATCAGGGATGCAATTCAAAAGTTAAAGTCAGACACATTTCTCCACAAGTGTGGACAAACATGCTTAAATTTAAGCATGGTTCAGACTATGTTTTAATTTATACATAAATTTGTCATTATTTTGCAAAGGCTTTAGTTCTACATGCTTTTATTAAACTGCCTTTTTTTTTTTTTTCTGAATCAGCTTCTAAGGACCAGTTTATGAAAAATGTTAGTTGAAGAGCCATTTCTGGTAACTACTGATAGTGGGATGTCTCCTGTTAAGAGTGGGAGATATTCAATACCTTTCTAAAACTGGTGTTTTCAACACATTTCAAAGCATTTTTAGAAATAATAATAGCAGCAAAGGCTATTTTAACCTTACATCAGCATTTTGACTCATGAAGTTTAGTATCAGCCACAACAAGACTAAAAGGGAAACACTTTTAATTCAGATAGCTATTTCCAGAAAAATCACTCCATATCAGATATATCAACTTTTACCACCTTTATTAAATCCATTGCTAATGCTGTGTGATTACATAGATTAGACTTTCCTTAACTGGCAGTTACAGAACAGTCTGCATAGGAACTTTTTGCCTAACAGAAGAATTTAAATTCCATTAATAGCAATGGCAGCACTGTAACTAAAAGAAGGTAGGTTTGTCTAATATTTTGTCTAAAATTGTCAGGATAATTGATGATGAGAGAGAGAAAGGGAGAGAGGGACAGAGAGAGAACACCCATTATCGCAGTGATTGATATAGGCCTTTTTCTAATTACATCAGCCCTTTCCAGTGGAGACAGGTCATGGTACTTATAGATCTGCAGCTGCAGGTTTAAGACTATTTGACAAATAACCATAATTTAAAATACAATTATTGAAAAGATAAGATGGATGCTGTACAACTTTTTCTGCACATGTAGGACAGCAAAGGAAGAATGGAAACGTTTCCACAGTTGTGAATGTGACAGGTTTATCTTCAGAGCTCTGTTTCACCAACATTACAGAGGGAGTGATTTTAGTATTTTATAGTTGAGAGGATTTCCCCAGAATTGTGTGAGATAGGTGCATGTGATCTAAATAATAAGAATGCAAAATGAGATGCATATAACACAGTCTTTATTACAGGTCATTGCAAGGCAAGGCAAGATTCCTAAGAGCCTGAGTTTATAGCTAGAGCTTCACAAAGTGAATGCAAAACTGCAGCAACTTAAACATTTCATCAGTGACACCATGAGTGATGTAATGAATGAAAAAATGTAACCTTGTAAAGGGTGGAGACTGATATACAAAAATGTTATGACCTCTTATATTTCAGATTTGTGTATTCAGAAACTTCGAAAAAAAGAATCTCCCAAAAATTTGGATACTAATGTTCTTCATGAAACTCTCTTTGGCTAAAATAAAAACAGTTCTCTTTCCTTATAACTATTATATAAATTAAAAAGAAAAAAAGTTTAATTATCTTATAAACTGATAAACACCCGTAAGTCTGGCTCTCACCTGCGAACAGTCCATGAAGCAAATGGTGGATGACACAAAGGAGAATGTGGTCAGAAAGACTCACATCTCCCACTATTAGTATGTTATTAGCTCTCAGCTGAGGTAAGTTTTCCACTTTAAACCTCACTCTTCAAGTTATGTGTGAATTAGCTTTGGGGAGGAAAAGATTTTTCACCATTCCCAGCCAGGAAAGACTGAAATAGATGGAGCTTCAACTTAAGAAAAAAAAAGGCTGGATCAACACTATGTAAAGAATCTCAAAATGTCTGCTGCTACAGAAAAGAAGAAAAATCCTTGTTTATGTGCCTATGGTGAATAACAAAAAGTGAGGTTAAATTGAAGAAGGAATGATTCAGGGAGAGACATGGGAAAAGCTTTTAAGAGGAAGTATAAAATGTTGAAACAAACTCCCTGAGGTTATTGTGGAGCTCTCCTTACATATCTCAAAGAACAAGTTAGACAACATCTGTCAGGAATAGCACTCGTACTGTTCATCCTGCCCTAGGGAACAAATAGGAACTTTGACAAAGTGTTGAGTTCCTTCCTGGGCTTATTTTTATGACTAAAATGAGCCAACAAAATAGTTCCTAGAATAAGATTATTTAAGTCTGAAACTCATAAACTAAAATTCAAATGATCATAGTTATTATTTAAGTTCCTTGACAAAAGGTCTCAGAGTTTTCACAGAAATTTTGGGTTATGTTGATGTTATGAGTTATGTTTAAAGATTATAAAAACATCAAACACAGTAGATACAAAAAGGTCATGTACATGTTGTGGATTTCCAGTTACAAATCAGTGTTTTCCTTAAATCTGAATGTTTTGGTTTTCAAGAAGAACTACCAATAGAAATGTTGTTTAAAGCATATTATTTATTTACTCATTGTTTGTTTGTTTGTTTGTTTGCAGGAAAGAAAAAACAGTAATTTTCAGTTCCTCTTAACCACTTTTCCCCATATTCTTTTGTCTTCAAGTAACACATGGGTATTTATTGTGGCTTGGATAATTTTGTTTTTCTTTGCGTATTTTTGTTAAGGAATTGAAAAATATTAGTGAAGATCCTGAAAACTGTTCCAAAAAGCTAAGAAGCATATGTCATGCAAGTTTTTCTTGACTCTAATAGTTATTATCCTCATATAGAATCATAATCATAGAATTATAAAATCGTGGAATGGTTTCCTTGGATTGGAAGGGACCTTAAATATCACCTAGTTGAAAACCCCCTGCTGTGTACAGGGACACCTTCCACAAGACCAAGTTGCTCAGTGCCCCATCCAACCTGACCTTGAACACTTCCAGGGATGGGACATCCACGACTTCTCTGGGAAACCTATTCCAGTGCCTCACTTCCCTCACAGTAAAGAACTTCTTCCTAATGTCTAATCTGAACCTGCCCTCTTTCAGTTTGAAGCTATTCTCCTTTGTCCTTGTACTCTCTCCCCATCTATCTTGTAGGCTCCCTTAGCTACTGAAAGGCCACAATTAGGTTACCCCAAAGCCTTTTCCAGCTGAACAATCCCAACTCTCTCAGCCTTTCCTCATAAAAGAGTTGCTCCATCCCCCTAATCATCCTCATGAACCTCCTCTGGACTCACTCCAACATGTCCTCCTTTTGCTGGGGACCCCAGGGCATTCAGACATTCTGCTGTGTTGTGTTTCACACAATGTAAAATCTTCTGTAACAATCCACAGTTCAAAGTGACCTTCTGAAGTAAAAGGAATAAACATGTATAGGCCATGCTATGATTTTAGCCTTCAGTATACCTGAATGTGAGAATGGTATAGAACTCGGGGTGAGATTTATTGGTTTCACTTCCTTCTTAAGCTTCAGTTTCAAAGCAGATCATGCCCATGGACTAAGATCAATCCACTGGACTAAACTTAGTGACTTTTAAAGACAGCTGAAGTATCTAACATGCAGGGAAAGGCTCAAGGAAGGTTATGACCTTCTGGTGCCACAGCTGAAGACCAAAGAAAACTACTCCAGGGTCCTTAACATGAGAATCACACCCTGATTGCTTTCTCCTCCCTTAGGCAACTCTGTTACTTTGCATTTCTCCCTGTGCCACGCACATCCACAACACAAAGCAGTCATGAAAATGTGGTCAGCTGGAGTTTTTTCTTGCATCAGTGAACGCATAGTGGAATTAATAAAGCCGATTAACACAGCTCACAGACTGATATTGTACAGCTAATTTTTAAGTCACAGCCTGGAAGTGTCTTGTTTTGAAGATGTGGACAGAACCTCAAACCCCAAGGCTGAAACTGCTACTTTTTCTAAATAATCTTCAGGAGCAGGATGGACTTCAAATTCCACCACTGACCTTAGGTGAATGGTGATATTAGAATAGCACAGGCCAGAAAGAAAAAAAAAGGTTGCTCCTACTAGGTGAGAAAAGCAAGCAGCCACCTTCCACAGAGAAATTGCTCACAAAACAACCTGCCCAATCCTGCTTCTGGCGTATATGCATATATGATAATGAACTCTTGTCCATTCCAATGAATCAAATCCAAACATTCTGTTTAGGTCTAGGCTCTATTAGCTATTTTTTAATCAGTTGAACTTCTCAGTCCACAGATGGAATGCTCATTAACGCATTTTACTCTTGCTGTTAACTAGGAGATGTCTAAAGATCTAAATTGTACTGAAGAGGAATCTTTACAGCGCATCCTGCATCCTCTTGCCTCTATACTTTGTCTTTTCCCTTCTAAGAGGGGAAAAAAAAATTAAAAAATGGACAAACCAGAAGGAATTTTGAAAGAAAACAAGTAATTAAACCAGTAGGAGATTTGTGGAATGGAACTGAACCGTAAAAAAATGAAATTGAAGCCAGAGCCATAACAATTTGAATCTGCCTGCTTCAAATCATAGCGCCTATGACACACTCTATCATGCAAAATAGATGGATTTTGAAAAAGCACAGGTTTCCTATGATGTCCATTAATTTCATGGTTTGTTGTTATTTTAAACGTAGGATTAAATGTTCAGAAAGAGGATAAATGAAGACTAAGAAGCCTTGGTAAGAGGATAGCCTAAAAGTATCATCTTACTAATGAGAAAGCAGAATTATTTCATTCAGGATGAAGAGCAGTAAAGGGGAGGGGGGAAGGAAGATTAAAAGTCTGTTCTGTTCATTTGTTTGTTTTCCAAAGAAAATAATGTAAACATCATTATTTAAGTATTTAAATCTTCTCAGGAAGGAAGATATAAGCAGTGTATTTTCAAAAGAAAATGATGCATCCTTCCCATATTTAACTCTCACCTTGATGTACATCTCACGAGGTTCAAATGATTACAAATATTGATGCAACTTGGAGTGAAATACATGTTAAAACTAATGAAGCAGAAGTATTCAAACAAACACGCTCTTTTTATTGGCCAAAAATATTCATGCAGTGGTTCTGTGCTTTTGAAGTCTGGACTTTCCAACTGGCTCACAAACATTGCTTCTGAACCATTTCTGTTCTGTCACGACTCAGTGATGTCCCAAACATGTATCAGAGCTTCCTAAGCAGGATCAGGGATGACTCCCTTCACCCACATGGAAGTATGGACTTGAGTGTGAAATTCTAATGCTTGCAAATATGAGTTATGCTGGTGACAATTCCTAGCATTTTAGTGCATCATTTTAATCCCTTTATAAAGCTTTTATATTCTATCTTCCTCTATTAGAC
Source organism: Origma solitaria (assembly GCA_013397895.1). Lineage (NCBI taxonomy): Eukaryota > Metazoa > Chordata > Aves > Passeriformes > Acanthizidae > Origma > Origma solitaria. Next base: position 484,243 of record VZRL01005606.1, read on the forward strand.
ATATGCCGTACTTCACCCAGTTCCAAAGAAGATTATGAATATATAAATCAAACCAAAGAATGCTATCCCAAACAGGGAGCTCTGAATTTTTTATTCTACCCCTATGCACTTTGTCACACTGGGATTCCCAGACTGCAGTTCACCAAGAGGAAGCAATAAAATTTCTCCCAATTGCACTTATTTGCAATTCATTCTTGGAAAAATAATGAACCTTGACCCAAGACTGACCCTGAAAAGGTGCAGGAAAAAGAAAAAACAAAAAAATGAATGTTGGAGTTAAGACAAAGCTCGTACTGTCCAACTGACACAATGCATAACACACAAAATCAAAATTCAAGAACTCAGACCAAGCTTTTGTGTCAGCTGTGACACATCTGTCATCTGCACTGAGAGGTTCAAAGGGCCTGAATGAAACCCTTAACCTGATTTATTTTCACCTGTTTCAGTGCTCTTGAGAATAGAATAGACATTTAAAAACAAATGTGCATCTTTAGGCAGCATATTTCATTGAAGCAATTCAAAGCAATATTCATGAGAGGAGGTCTCAAAGGTTACAATCTACTTCATTTTTGTCCCTGTGATGCTCATGGAGCCCTACAACAATGGGAGGTCCACGTACATGTGTGGACATGTGTATATATATATACACACACAGGAAAAAAAGCCACACCAAATAGTAGCAGCTCAGCTCCCTTTTTCTTATTTGATGTCTAAAAAATGTTTTGAATGTGAATGAACACAGTGAAACAAATGGTTTACAGACTTTTATTTCTATAACTAAAATAAATAAGTTTAAGATAAATTTTATTTAGTATTTTAGGTGGTTAGGTGTGGTTTTTAATTGGGAAGAAAAGGAAAACAAAAAAGAAGTTTGAGAAATTATGATCTCGCCTGGAGTATCAACATAACAAAAGAAAAGGAAACTGAACTTGGATTTGGGGAGCAAGGACTTGGATTTTTTCCAAGAGCTACCAGCGGTCACCATCACTCAGGGAACTGTATCATTCTTGGATGTATCAGAACTACTATTTTTCTCTGGCCGGTCTGCTTTAAGAGAGGGACCAGTATGCAAAACATTATTGTTCTAACATGTTCCTCTTTAAAGAAAAGCTTTGAAATCCTCCAAACAACTTGTCTTTGATGCCTGTGGACTTGCTTTGAACCTGTCAGTAACTTCTCATTATAGACAAAAGATCGATTAGCTTTTAAAAACTATCTCTATCTTTTCCTTTCAAAAAGAAGGGAGACCTGTTTTTGGTGACTGTGGGATGAAGCAGAACTTACATATCGACATATGCATTCCCAAAATGCTTAGTTTTCAAGGGCTTTATTAAATACTAATGTTTAAGAGCAAAGGACACCTTCTCAGTAGAGGGTTTTAGCGTGAGTATGAAACCCATATAATCCTCCAAAAAAGTCTATTTGACTACTTGAATAGCAATTTTGAAGTTAATTTTATCTCTAAATGGTACAAATTTTACTCTCTCTACTTGAAATTGGATACCTCAAAGATTACATGACAGAATAAGGAAATCTTTGGCAAAGGCAAAGATAATAAGAAAAGCTGACTATCAAATGAATATGGAACGTTGGCCTTTACCTAAAAAGTACCATGGTGGGGTCCCCATGCTGTTGTTTACCCATATCCATCTGTAACTGAGAATATTTTTAAAGGTATCAAGATGATTTGGAGCATGGGGATCTATTCATTTAGGTTCACTTGTTTGCTTAAGTAAAGGCAAACAAATTGTCCTCTGAAAAGAAATCATTATACCAATTTTGTACTAAACTCTATTGTTTTCTCACTTGAACCTTTTCAATAAAAGTGAAAACTAGAACCTTACTACTCTGCATCATACAATTTACTTTTCACATTGATAATTTCTATAGAAATCACTGTCTGATTTTTTTGTCTTGTAAATGTTCCAATATTCAAAAGTTTGAAAACCTAGAAAAATCACTCAGCAATTTTGCTCCTTCTTCCATCAGAATAAGTATGTTGCTCTGTATAATCTATTGTATAACCAAAAAAAGGATTAGGAATGCAGTCTGGCAAGATGCTGTTTGTCCTCATTCCTTTCTTTTAAATTACTTTTTTGTGAAAGACAGAAATGACAACACAGAATAAAGAATTTCTTTTTTATTTACTGAATAGACTCAACAATGTAACTTCAAAAGCATCTTTGAAAAGGCTAAAATATTTGTTGACAAGGGGATTTGGATAAAGATTCTGATCTTATTTTTGCAGCAATAAATGTAAATTCAGCACCTTCGGTGTAGAGCAAATCATATCACAAAGTGGCCCCCAATTCTGCAGCAGTCATCTGTTGTTGAGAGACAAAACAGCCACAGGGATTTCCAAGTAGCCTCTCCAGGGTTCGTTTTCAACAAAAACAGTTCCAACAGAAGCTGGTTTTCAACACTTGAAACAAACTTTCACTCTGAGATGAAAAGCATAGGATAAAATATTCATAAACAAAAGTTTGCATTTGTGCACAGTTGCGTAAGATTTAATATGGCTTATAAATCAATACATCTGTATATACATCCTTTTTTCATTACTATAAGTGCTCAGAATTTCTTAACGGAAGACTGAGACCAAAATAGACACTGAGTTTCACAATATCATGTCAAATCTGACTCCAGCCTAGAAAAGTCCATGAAATTTCAAATAAGAGGAACAGAACAAGACCCAGGAGACATAAATTGTCAAAATGCATGGATCCACTCCCCTCTGGAGTAGCTAGCACCTTTTTCAGTACCTCTATGACTTGTTTAAAGCAGTTCACCTACCCAAGATTTCCTTTCAAATCAGTAGTTCTGATGATCCAGACTGTGGGAAAGTTTGCAAGAGCTTCCAGATCTCCACTTTCCTACTTATCCTTTACCATTTTAATTTAAGAAAAAAAATAAAAACAACCCCCCCCCAAAAAAAAAAACCCAAAAAACCCCCCAAAAAGCAAAAACACACACAAAAAACCCCAAAAAACAATCAAACAAAAAAAAAGCAAAACAAACAAACAAAAAAACCCAAAAAAACCCAACCGAACAAACAGAATCTACCAAACCAAACCAAATAAAAAATCAAATAAAAAAACCCCACCAAAAACCTCAAGGAAGATTAGGGGAACTCTAGCCCCAGTCATAAAATTTTAGACTGGGTTAAAAAAACAAGTCAATCTTCAAAGTACCTCTTGCATGAACAAGGAGAGACAACAGTTTTTCACCACTGCAAGAATATTCAACCTGTTCCAAATGCTGGGCACAGGTGGTCCCTGCTGCAGCATGTTCTCCCTGTAGCCCAGGGAGAGGCCCATGCTGGGTCAAGGAGATTGGGAGGAGTGGACCAGAACAACTGGAAGGGACTGACCATAGCCTCATCCTAACTTTTCTAGGTTTTTCTGGGTTCTTTCTATTTCATATCTATTTAAGTGAGGGAAAATGAGTCATTTGTGCAGTAATAGAGAGGGGCTGATTCACAGATGCTCTGCAGTGCTGCTGTTTGGCAGCTGACACAGATGCATGCCTTGCTAAGGGAGAGAGTTCACTTTCTTGGATGCAATTAGTCATATTTCATGACCCTAATTATGCTTAGATTCATCATCATATCATGCAATACTCAGATTAGACAAAAGGGACGAGATCTGATTCTCTGCTAAGTTACTCTGCTTTAGGTCTGGTAAGTGTCTTCTAATTAACACTTGTCTCCACGGAAGGAAAATGAGGTCCACACTTATGCATCCAGCTAGATTAGTTTACATTCTCTTAGATTAGGTGAAATTGTCTAATGCATATGTAAGAGCTCCGAGTAGAGTGCCACAGTAATACTAACATATTACTGCTAATAAATCCTCTCCTATACTTAAACAAATTAAGCTCTCATCAGCTGGTACATAATAGTTCCATTGTCATTGACTTAAAAATAAAATGACCTGATAGCAAGGAGACACTTTTGCTATTGCCATCATCTCTTCTGAAAAATGTGAATTACTTGCAGGCAGCAGAGGGTTCCACTTGCAATTAAATTAGCACTAGTGGACATGTCACCCACATCCAGAGAGATCACTGGAGAGGGGAAAAAGACAGATTCTAATTTATCACAAGCTCCTAGTTCTTTGTGAAAGAGACAGGTTTAAGCTATTCCTGTCCATTTTCTGAAACCCACAGGAGCTTGAAAATTATCTGATAATCTAACTGAATGATTTATAACTCCCTTTTGGCCCCATGCAAGGATTTGCCCCCAACAATTAATCTTCTTGGATATAATTGGAGTTAAAATTAAAACTACATTACTCCTCAATTCATTGGGATGAACTTGGCATGGACTTTTGTAACAGCTTCAGGTAACATAACCATTAACAATGGCAAATGATACCAAGTTTGGCTGGCCAAAAATGAAAATGAGGGAGGGAAAATTAACACAAATAACAACCTTTTATCAAGACATCAATACCTTCCAGCTGCTCATTTCTGTGGTACCAAATTGCTGCAGTAGCAATTACCTGATATTGGTAAATGAAGCAATTCTTAAGCCCCAGAGGTATAAAACACAGAGTAATCCAAGAAAAGTCACTAGAAAAAGTAAATTTTTGGTCCCCATTCAAACCTGAGGAAGAATCAGTAAGATTTAGAATTGATTAGCAGAGAGACCCAGGCCTGTTCACAGGCCCCAGGGGACCCTTTTGGGTGCAGAAGAAAGCAGGATTTTTTTGGCTAATGGCCTGATTGCCCATTTGCAGAGGAGAAGTACAAAGTATGAGTCTTTTCATGAAAGCTGTCAAACCCCTTGTGTGTTTTGCAAACAAGATTTCACTGCAAAAAGCACAAACCACTGTAGCAGGCTTACCACTTGAAACAGTGCCCTCAAAAGGGAGACTGCTTTTCTTCCCATGGCAATGTCTCGTGACAAAACCCATCCAAAAGTTTCATTGATAAATTTTGTTGCTTAGCTTGTTGAGTACAATTTTCCTCCTTTTCTTCCTCAGGGGGATTTCTCAGTTAAGATACCACAGACAGAAGCTCTTTTCCAAACTGTAGGCTTTCAATGCCATTTTAAATGTTATGAAATATCCTTCCTGACCCCTTGCTCCAGTTCCATAAGGACACTGGATCCCTAGAGAACTGTTATCAAAGCTAGTGGTGTCAGGCAGATATTTTAGATACTCTGGCATAAATAGTCTGCAGATTGGGATTAAAGTCACTAATGTTCACATTTCAGTCATGCCAGTCAGAATACTTATGACAGATTTTCCAGCAGAGGAAAATATTAGGTTGGTTTTCTGGAGAGATGTTAATTCCAGCATAGACAAAAGTGTTAGCTTTTACTTTGAAACCTTACTTGCCTCATTTTGCTCACTAGGGAAATGGACTTAAACTCCTCCATATTATGGAAAAATTCCTTAACATCAGTGAGCTCCTGGGATAAGTGAGAGCCAGAACCAAAGGTATACTGGTATAGACTGAGCTTTCTTCTCTCAGATTGGTTTGTGGCTGGTCCATAATGGTTTGGTACAGGAAGGTTGGGCTTTTGCATTCAGTGTCACTGGATAAGTGAATATCCTGTCACATTTGTGTAGCACAACACAACATGGGGCAGAAACTGCAGCTACAGCTCTGGAAGCTGCAGTGCCATTCCCTCTATGAGCATCCAGTGTGATCAGAAATGTTTTTTCCAAAAAATATGGGGGTGTCTGTCCTGTGCCATGCTGGGTGTTGCAGATCTGATGAAAGCCCCATCTCCTATCACTAGGAGATAGAGCAGAGCATTCCTTACAGCACCAGCATCCTTACCAGGCTGCAGCTAACACACTGTTTTATGGGGATTTTTAATTCAATTTCTGCTGCTTCCGTTGTTTGACTTTGCAGTTTTGTTACTCTTTCCCCTCCCTCCCATGCTACCCCTTACTCTACACATTTAGAAACCCCCTGAGGTTTCAGGTGTGCCATAAGGACTTTTTTCTTAGCTTATGTATTTTTAGTACAGGACACCATACAGGAGGAATAGACTGCTAAATGAATGCTCTGCTGATATTACATCTTCTGTTTCATGCCAAGACAACACAAACTCCCACTGTGTAGTTTGAGCTACATCCAGGCCCTGAAGATTAGAAATTCCAGGTGTAGGAGTATCAGGAATGTAGCTTTACAATAAAATTTCACATCAATTTTTGTCAATCTTCATGCTGCCCAATTATCACCAGCAAGCACTCTATTTTCAAGAAGCATGAGAGGATTTACAGGCCCATAACAATGGGAGAAGGACTGAATTTGGAAAATAAGGGCACTATTAGCAAAAATCCTCTTTGAGACTGGGACTCAGCTTTACCCACACAAAGGGCTAATCCTTAAAATACAGAGGTAGCCTCATGAATGTCTTCTCACTAGTAACCTCACTGTGGAAAACAGTTCGGTCTCACAGAACCTCTCACCATCAAGAACAGCTGTCCTCCTATGTTCTCCAACATAAGAGACACTAAAAACTAAATGGCAGTAAAATTGCTCTTTTACACAGAGAACTATGCTGCAGAGAGCTGAAGGGCAGCAGCAGTGGGAGCTTTTGCTGTTTTGCTGTTCATTATAGTATGTACACTGCCAACAAACAGTGGCATTCTCAGGACATTAATAAAAAAGTCATAAACATGAGATAATTTGTCCTGTATCACAGGGCTCAGACACACAGACCAAGCTCCGTTCCCTTGATCCGAGCCCTGTACATATTTGTAATAAGGAGACACATAGAGGAAAAACACTACAAGCCAAGAAAAGGTAAAATAGACCAATATTCCTACTTTCTTTTGAGAGTGGAAAGTAAGAGAAAGGCAAGTTTTAACAGTCGAGCCTGCAAAACAGATTTGTGCAAACTGTGTCCAGAGCAGTACATAAGTTATTCATTAAAAGTCACACATGGAACTTCAGGCAGACTCAGCAAAGAAGCTCAGCTCTGTTGAAGATATTATTTGGTCCCTAAAAGAGTACTGGAGCATTTTGGTTCCCTTTGTTGTACTTTCTGCCTGTCATCATCTAGGGATCGAAATGGAGTGGGTTGGCTTTACTGAAAGTCAGTTTTCTCAAGAGGGCAGTACTGGAAATATCCATTGGAGGTCAGAAGACAACTCTTGATCCTCCAACACCCCTGAAGAATGGTGATCCCTGTCAAATCCTGAATAGATTTCAAAAATTGCAAAGCTCCTGATGTAAATAAGATGTACCTTTGCTGAGAAGAGGAAATGAACTGATGAAGATTCTACCTCAATATGTTTCCATTTGGGTGTTTTCCCCTTTTACTTCTCTAACAACGAAGGATTGTAGTGAAGCTTTACCAAATAATGAAGACATATGACATAAGGGAATGAAAACTGCTCAAATTGTCAACATATTTTGTTTTGCTGCTCAGTGTAAATCTTTTCTTTGCAGATGCAGATGTTATTCATTATGTTGTAGATAAATTCAGAAATGTGGTTTACACTGATTTAGCATTGTACTTAATTGATTTTAAATCTAATGCACTGCAATAAGCCTTAAATGCTACTTTGCTGTGAAATTTAAAAGTGAGCAGTACTGTAATTTTGCTTTGGTAGGATTTCTCTGAAAGCAAATGTGTTTCATTTCAACAGCCTCTCACTGGGAACAAAACAACAAAAAATCCACTTAAAATGTAGCTTTCTTAATTGACCTCGGTTTTTAAAACACATTTGAGGACTGCATTATTAGTGGGGTTAGGTCTGAGAGACAGATACAATGGCAAATCTCAAATCATGGCACTTAGCATTTAGCTCCTTATAATGCAGAAAGCCTCAGACTATCAGCGAGTGACAGCTGGTGAGCCAGAGCAGAGCATGTTCTGGAAGCAGAAAGGAAAGCAGCACAAAATGCTGCTGGTGCTTTGCAAACCTGAATACCATACCTGTAACTCCTGCTGCCTCCACCTGGACTGTAAGCATGAAGCCACTCTTGTCCTTGATTACAGATAGTCTTTAATTGGTCTAGATGGAACTCGAGGATATTCCAACCCAAGCCATTCTTTGATTCTAATTGAGAGACAAGATAATTTTTCAGGTTGCATTTATGTGCTATCACTTCTTCTAAATCCAACCTTCGGAGTGCATGTTCCATACGCTTGATATGTCAAGGATATTTACTTTGACTGCTATTTCTCAGAAAATTACTGTCCTGAAGATTTGGCATATAGTTACCAAACATCCTAATATAACAGCCCAAATATTAGTCTGCATGTGTCTTCCTGAAATTCTCTTCTCCTTTCATTTCTTTTCCAGCCCAGATGTTGAGGACTTTGATAAATTGTCTTTCTAAATTAACCTGTCCGCATAATCTACCTCCTAAATGAAAATCAGAACATTTTCCCCTTTTTAAACAAACATATTGGCTCTTCTATTTTCAAATTGCTTTTTTAAAATGTCAGTCATCAAAAATCTTCAGCCAAACTCAAATCGAACCCATTTTTAAACAAACATCTATATTTTTATCTTTGTAAGTGATATATTTAATATATTTGGTCATAATGTTCTTAGCTTTTTACTGGTAACCATCAAGTGCTTCATTTTGTTTTTTCTCAATCTCAGGAGTCTGATTTTTATGATAATAAATATGTATGACTCTCTATTCCATTACCCCATTTTTCCTTGTAAGTTATAAGACTTTCCAAAATAAGGCAAGGGGGAAATAAAAACCCATTTATTTATACTGTTAAAGAAAAGACAAGGCAAGTGACAATCTCTCTTTGAAAACATTTATAACAGTTTTACTAAGGATTTAATGTTGGAACAACACAGACTAGAAGTGGAACTTGTCTGCTGTTGATGGCGCTGGAGCTTTGGCCAACCCTGCGAAAGTCAGACCTGCGCAGAACCTAGAGATGACTGTTCACAGAAGTGTCCACAACAGTACAGTTTGAGATTTCTGTCAAAAACATACTAAATGCCTTGAAATCAAACCAGCTGAAGAGAGTTTTATCTCTCTGCCAAAACCTCAGTTGTGAGGGACCCAGTGTGGATGTCCCAAAGAGTGATAGCTGCAAGGCTGTGGAGCCAGCCAAGGTTTGTTGGTAAGAACGTGTTGTGAGGAAGGACAGGTTGGGGCTGGAGAAGGGGCCGTTATGGAATAAGTGTGTTGCCCAAACTCAGGCAATATTTTTATGACAGTCACTTGTGGGCAGAAGCTACTTTTTAATTAATGGTGAATCAGGGAACTCCTAGAGCAATTTGGTTTATGAAGACAAAGGACATTTTTCATTCTTCTTTTCTCTTTCCTGACATCATCAGGCAACAACATAATCTGTTGCATTTCAATTCTAATTTTAATTTTCATGTTGTATTCTTTGGTTTGTTGGGGTTCTGTGGGTTTCTTTGGTTTTTTTAAAAGAACAATGTTATTATACATCTTAAAAAATAGACAAAAGCTTGAAAATGGCTTTTTGTTATACTGACATGAAGTGGAACAATTACCAATTTTAAAAGTTCCTTTGACATCTTAGTATCCCTATTTACATGCAGTCTTTAGAGGAAGTGAAGAATATCCAGTGACTTGCAAGAGAAGCTTACCTGTTAGTTTTCAGTAACTTTCCTGGCATCTTGCAATGCTTCAGGGAAATAAAAAGCAAAAAATGTCAAATAAAACCTCCCAGCAGCACACTATTTGCTTTAAGTAGTGCCAGCTCTGCAATATGAGCCATCTTTTTTCAGCTTATGTTTTATCAGTAGCAAACAAAAATACCTGGATAGTCCCAGACACAAGCTGTACACATCCCAGACTTTTCCGCTCATCCTCAAATCTGTTCTCACTTGCCAGCTTGCTCATCTCTGTGTTCTCCATCACGGTATTCACTCTGCCTCCCTCACTTCCCAGCAGCATTCCTAGCTGCAGCAGTCAAAACACATGGGCAGAGTTGCATTCAGTGTCAGAGTTCATCACAGTCCCTAGAAGCAGGGATTGTTCAAGAATAATGGGGGAAAACACAGACTAAACTTTTCAGTTCATGACTGTGAGTTAGTGAGCAAAACCTAATTAAGGCTGCTATTGACCTCTGCTAGCAAGCATTTTGAATAGATCATTGATCATCTATGTCACAAAAACATATGTGCTGATTAATGGGAAATATTAGTAACAAACTCTAGCATTATTGAAAATTAATTTATTGTGAGTGTTATACACCTTTTGTAAATGTGCATTTCTATGTGATATGCTATAAAATGTATGAAATTTCAAGCTGGGATTTGTAATAATGCTCTGCAAAGAAATCCTAAGGGAATATTGACAATAGCAGTTCATTAATACAAAATCAGGCAACGTAAGTAAAGGCACAAACCAGGGCATGCACCAATTTCTGCCATGGGCTTTTTCCATGACCACATCCATGTTTATTCACGCATCTCTATGTCTTCTCTCTCTGCAAATATTCCTGTGCTGTCTATAAATCAGATGGAAAATATCTGACAAAATAGAAAATTTAGCCTTGATCTACCCCCAAGACACAATCTCAGCAAAATCATGTTTCTTTAGCAACAACAGCCCTATTTTCTCAATGCCTGGAGGAAATACTGATTGGTAGTACCTCTTGGACAGCATTTTTCAGAGATGTTAACTTATTAAAAGTAGTTAGAGTACTTTAAATATCTGCTCTATTGAGCTACAGTGCTGGCTTTTCTCAGCTTCAGCAGATGTTTCTGCATTGGCAAATTCAGCAGAACATAGGAACAAAATATTTTATTTTTAATCAAAGCTGATTTTTAAGACAACATTATTAAACTGTGTTGGGAGCTGAAATTTTGTATATGATACAGTATAACCTTTCAGTCTAATCATTACATGAAGGTATATATGGTTTGTTGGTTCATATGCTTTCATAAAGACACTGTTCCTCAGTATTTGGTATTATGGAGGAGATTCACATCATGGTCTTTGAGTTTGATTACTTGTCCCCTTTTCCCTTTTCTCTGTAGTGTCTGTGCAACAGCAAATGGGACATAAAGGCCGCTGAGCCACTCTCCTGTAGGGTCTGTAGAGAAATATATACTGGATCATGGTCAAGGGTACTTTAAGGTATCCCTCTCTCCCAACACAACTGATTCCCTCTAAAATTAGTCTAGAAGGTGCTCCTATGCAAAGCCAGTGTGTGTGTACCCTCAAGTTCATCAAAATTTCTCATGTTTTGAACATAAACAATATTTCGAAAACCCATTGCTGAAAAAAAAAAGTCAAATCTTTCAGATCTCTGAATTGCTAGATATAGAGATAACCTAAGATAAGATTTAGATAAGATATAGAGAAATCTAAGAAATAGGTATCAAAAAACAGTTTTATTCTATGGAGAATTCACAATAGGGTAGAAATTCCAGCTTTCCTAATGCAAGTAGGATTTTGCTAAAAGCTTCAATAGAATCAGGATTTAATGCTAGGACTTTAGGTTAAAGCTTCTCTCAGCTGTTAGTAGGTCTGAAATGCTGTCATCTGGTTTTTTTTATTTTTCAGGTCCATTTGAACAATGTACGACAGATACACCGAGTCCTCATCAAGTGTGTTTAAAAAAAAGGTACTGTTGGACTGATCATTGAAATGATCAAAGTTTTTAGAAACAGGACAATTTACAGCCAAGATTTACAGCTCAGGAAAGTACACAGATTTTTTGGAGGTGTCCTAATGTTATTTAGATTTTCAGAAGATCTTGCCATGATTACAAATGTATATATATATACATTCAATGTCATTTGTTGTATGATAATTGCAGCCACAGTAACTCAAGTTAATATCTAATATACCTATTGTTAGTTCTTGATATAGAACAGAAATAGCTTACTAATATTTTCTTACAAAATAATTTAAATGTGTTATGTTGATTAATCACGTGGGCACTTTGATATGTTCCTTTTACTTGTTTTTACAGTATAGTATTTAGTACCTTCATTGTTATTCTCAAAATCATAAAATCGTAGTAAGACATCTACACATTTCTGCCAACAGGAACCTTAAAGATGGCACAGGTACAGTCTGAGAGACGCAAAAATATTTGCAGAAGATAATGCATTTTTTTTTTAAACTTAAAAGAATCTGATTATTAAAGGCTTTGAAAAAGGACATAATATAGATGGGTAAAAAAATATGTAGTTATTTTTTCTAACAGAAAGTACTATAGGGCAAATAATCATTCTCATTTCAGATTTGGATGAAGGAGAGTGAAGGGAAGAGAGTTTTCAAAGAAAGAGAGGGTTTAGTGTGTAAAAGGAACAAAAATACTTTGACAATCTACCTGAGTTTCAACTGCATTTTTCTTCTCTTGAAGACTTCAATGAACCTGAGGCAGTCAGTGAACAGAAACTTGGTACAAAATGTCTCCCTGATCCTTGGATCAGCCTGTAAATGCTACTGGGGGTAAGCCAAACACTCTGCTATTAGCAAAATAACAGCTTCACTCTGGACTTTACAGAATTGATTGTGCCCTCAAAGTTACTTCAGTTGCAGACCAGTAGTGAGAACAAAAGCATGATATCCAGAGAATAATTCATTGTCTGGCTATTCTTGGGGGGAAAAAAAAAAAAAAAAGGAAATACAGAAAGAAATTTTGGAGTTTCCTTAGCATATGGAATGGAAAAATGCCCTTGATGATAAATGAGATCACTGCTGTGTTAGTCAAACTTTTTTTCTTCTTTCTCTTTTGGATCATATCCGGGAACAGTAAGATACACCTTCGAATTCTCAATAGCTATTTAGGATTTTAAGCTGTTCAGCCTGGAGCAGAAGTCCTATAGTAACAGCTAAATAATCGACTCATGGCGAGTGCAGCTCACACAACATATCACCTTAGTATCTGAGTAGTCACAATAAAATCAACAGCCTTACTCTCAGAGTAAATTACAATTCAATGTCATGGCATATGGCCCATAGCACCTTGGAAAAGTTAATCAATGCAATCGAGATTTCTCTCTCAACGGTAGTATCTCTTGTTCCATGACAAAATTTGAGAGGTTTGAGCAAATATACAATAATTATAGAATCATAGAATAGTTTGGGTTGGAAGGGACCTTAAAGATCCACTGCCATGGGCAGGGACACCTTTCACCAGACCAGGTTGCTCAAGAACACATCCAGACTGGCCTTGAACACTTCTGGGGGGGGGCACCTGCAAGTTTTCCCCCCTCACAGTATATATATGACTATCTTAAATTATTTTTAATAGCAGACATAATTTTTTAAAAAACCCTAAGTCCCTGCTTTCTATTTCAAAAATTTCCTTGCTAAAAAAAAAAAAAAAAAAAGAAGAAAAGTGTAAACCTGTGGATTTCTAGGAATATGCAACTCTATCAGTAATTTAAACCCATTTTTTATAATGCGCCCAATTTTATCTGTCACAATTTTCTCTTTCAAATGTATAATTACAATGGCCAACATAACACTCGTACTAATTTATACCATAAACACAGATGATCTGTCACAGAGCAATCTTTGCATAACACTTCTTACACAAAATCTTAAGCTATTAAAAAAGTGTGAATTGCATATGCCCGCTTGCTTAAAATAGATTGTGTAAAAATTATTGTGTTTTAGCTAGTTGAGGAGAGTTACTGTTTATTATTTAAAATGCAATCCTGATTAGAGGCAGCGTCTGCAAAATATATGGAAGAAGAACTGCTGTCACGTTTGTTAATCAGGAGCTTAACTGTGTTGTCTTAAAAAAAGATATTTGAGAAAATTATTACAGTATATCTATATATATAGACATGTTTTACATATGTTAATATATACACATACATATATATGCACACGTAAGACATTTATATACTGCCTCAGGTAGCTATATCACAAACTTATTAATGAAAAATTTGTTGCCCAGAGAAGTTGTGGATGCTCCATCCCTGGCCAGGTTCAAGGCCAGGTTGGGTGGGGATTTTGGTCCAGTGGAAGGTGTCCCTACTGATGGCAGAGGGCTGGGAACCAGATTATCTTTAGGGTCCCTTCCAACCCAAACCATTCTAGGATTCTATGACCTTTTTTTGCTGCAGTATAGACACTGAATTTTAAATACAGAAGTTATGTCGAGTTTCCACAGCCAGTGACCCGTGTTTTACTCCACTCATCCTCAGACCTCAGAGACTCTGGCTGCTCTGTGTTAACCTCTGCCTGACTGCTCTGATTGGCAAGAGATTGGCTCAGTGTTTGCTACTCACGCACAGTAAGACTCCTGTCTATCTGTGGTGAATCCTTGCAGAAACAGGACACAAACGTGTGATGACATCACTCTGCCTTCTTTAGGTTACTGTGCTCTAAGTGCTTTTCTTTTCAACTGCTATTAAGAGACCAATCTTTAATCAAATGGAGTTGCATGCGTCCACTAAAACTTTGCTCAGCAAGTACCCATCCTTTACTCATACCTTATCAATTTACTGTTGCAGTTCACTGAAAGGATTCCATTAATTTTTTTGTTTGTCCAGTGTATTTTGTCTTTCACTAAGACACTGCAAAAACAAGGAAATTAATAGTTCCAATGAAAGTAGCAGCATCTATAAAGAACAGGTCATCACAGGCTGTTAGACTGAAGAGCAGCTAGGCACCAAATCCTGTACTACACAATTTTCTTTACTTGCAGCACTAAAAGGGAATTATGTGCCTGTCTAAGAGAGTAGATGCCTAGAAACATTCAAGAGTCAGAGAAATTCCAATGACTTTTGAAGGAAATGAAACTGAGAATTCAAAATGAATAATGAGTTTTGTCCCCAGAACACCACACTCACAGACACATTCCCCCTTTTTTACCACAGGGTTTGTGTTTTGGGCTTCTGTCTTTTGACCAAAGAATATTCCTTCTTATATATAGAAGTCTGATGCATAAATTGCTAAGACACTTGATGGGCTAAATGCCCAGGCCAGCAGAGATCCTGACTTTGCCAGACATATTTTGGTAGTGGCCAGGGAAGGAATGTCTGTGTGATAGGAACTGAACTGCAGAAGAAAGCAATGGCATTTCACAAATGTAGCTTCAAATCAAAATAAATTCTTGGAATATTTGCTTGTACTTGACATCAGAGAAAACTGTGATTGAACTGGGAATGAAGTCGTATCCATTTAGAATTCATGTATCCATTCATATTTAGAATTCAAGGCACTGAAGTCAGAGAGGTCAAGCGGAAGGCCTTGTTTATTGCATTACCTAACTCACTCTTTACAGAACACAAAACAGTTTTTCTTTCATCTTGCTGAAAGCTACGGAGGCTGTTTTAATGGGGAAAGAACAAGAACCAAGGGCAGAAAACCCCTTTGTTACGGCCACATGACAGACACTGTGTTAGGGCAAGAGGGCAGCCACAGCAGCACTGTAGAACAACTCTCTACCCCAAATTTCATTCAGCCCTGAAACCACTGTTTGGAGCATGGAGAACGACTGTGTGCTGGAAAACTTGCCACCACAAGCAAAGACAGTTTGCTAAGAAAAGTACTTTTCAAAAGATAAGTGAAATCCCTAGGGGAGGGGAGAAAACTAATTTAAAACATCAAAAGTTAGGTGATTCAATTGCTGGAGTACAAGCTTATGATGATTTAGATTGAAGTGAATATAACTTGGGATATACTAATCTCCTTCGTCATTGATAATAAGCTTACAATAAATGTCTGATTTTTAGATGATTGAAGTTTTATGGGCAGCTTCTGTAATAAATCACGAAAGATTAGTTTATGCTGCAGTCAAAAGCCGTGTAAACATAACAAAAGTAGTTTGTAGTCTGCTACACCAAAATTAAGTCAAATATAACTACTTAGGCTTCTGTTGGACCTTTGGCAGCAGTATAAGCTCATATTTCAGCTTTCTGTGCCCAAGTTCCATATTTATAGAATGGAGATAAACCTCCTCCCTTTGTTAAACCAACAATTTTGTAGGGACAATCAGTGGTGAGTTCCTAGTCAGTCCCAGTTTTATGAGACACATTAATTTATTTTCAGATTAAATAAAATGAAGTAAGAAATCAATATACATTGCATAGGGGATGAGTAAATTGCTCATGACTTCGCTGGCCAAGCTTCATGTTATAAAAGGGAGATCCTTGTAATTTGATTAATGTTTCTCTAGTGATCATTTCCCACCTTTCTTGTGTTCACCTTCATACAGTATTTTCACTTCACAAATTGCAATATTGCAAGCATCTAGTTGACTGCATGTTCTTGTCATGGAGAAATCTTCTGACAGCTTTTAACATTTTCCTTGAAAATTCTCCATCTGTGGTGTCTGTTTTCTGTGTCACAGTGTCATTCATGCCTTTGTGTTGTGGTGTCCCACATCTTTGTTTACAATATTCCACCCATGGTAATCAGGACTTTGACTCAATTTACATGTCTTTGTATTTATATGCAAGGAAAACAAAAACAGTAAGAGAAAAAGAGATGATGCACTGTGTGACCTCATTATTTAAACAGAACAGAGTTTACTTGCAGACAATGATGTTCCTTTGCTCTCATTCACACCCAAATAAATTACTGTTTTCTTAGTCTTCCTTAATGACATTGTTTGTGGCAATGGGCAGTCTCTTACCTTTATACATTTGAATAGTGGAAAGACAATGAGATGAAATCTCTACAAATTCTAGACTTACCAATTGTCATAAAACATAATTTAGCAAATTTTAACCATCTGTGGTTGGCTATTCTGTGGTTGGCTATACTGCTATGGTTTTATTCCCATACTTCAGCATGTTCCTGCATTTGTTTGAGGGCTTAGATCATAGATTTGGAACGCAAATTTTCCCTTTATTGCAAAAAAAAGTGTTTTTAAGCCCATGTGTATTTGCTGTTGTCAAAAGCAGGTGACTTAGTGAAGATTGAGATGGGACCACAGATTCTGTGTCTCTTTAGCCAGAACCTCCTCAAAAATGTTAGGCTAACTTAAATAATGCTGAATCCTTTTTTTTTTTCCCTACTGTAATATAGTTGCAGAAATGCCCTGGGTATTTCAAGTGGTCTTTGCAAACCTATCAGTGTCACAGACTTCACTCTGGTGCAGTGGGATGAGAGCAGAGGTGCTTTATTGTTTAGTTAAGGGATCACCATGAGGTGTCTGGGGCCAGACACTTCTCTGCTTCTCTCACCTTGTTTTCTGAAGCTTAAAATAAGAGATTGTGTATTGCTGACACATATGCTGACAATCACAGTGTGTTTAACTCTTCCAAATCATGGGAAAGGTACTCCCTAGTCAGGAAAAAAAAAAATCCATAAAAGATTTAATTGCCAAATGTATAGAGAAATCACTTTACTTTCTGTAACACACAGAAGTTCAGTTAAGGCATTAAATACTTAATGGTTAAGGATTAGACATTTTCCAATCTCTGTTGCCTCCCTTTGTGAAGCTCTTTGGAGACTACACAGTGTCTTTTGCACAAAATTTGTAATTGCCAGACTCAGCCATTTCTTAGCAATTACAGACCAGATTGCAAGTTCCTCAGGGCAGGGGTCAAGCACTGTGGCCTTTTCTGGGAAAATGCACAGGAAGCACTTGGCTAGAGAGATAAAAAATGAATACAAATAGTCATAAATAATAAATACTAGTAAATGCCAACGTTTGGGGGTAGCTATTTATTTTCTGTAAAACCAAATAACTTCTGCCAGCTACAGTGGGAGTCAGTTTGCACAAGAGGAAGTCAGAATTCTTTCCCAAAAGGGACTCATTTCACCCAGTTCACCTGCTCTACCCATCACCTACACCATGAATACAATTCTTCAAGTAGAGGAAACTAATTCGTTCTCTTGGTATGAATATTCAATACATTTCTAGACATATAAATAGTCATTCTACATCACTTGGGCCAATGATCATGCCTTGCTTCCTGATTCCAATATTCTAGAAATAACACTTTGTATGCTTCAGGTGCTAGGTACCCATGTGTCAAAAACAACTCCAAATTGCTGCTTTGTTATGAGGAACTCACTGCACAACTCTCTGTACATCCTTCGAGGTCTCCAAACACCAAGAGTTCTGCAGCTGAAGTTACAGCCTGCGCTGCTCTGATGTTGCAGTAATGATGCACAAAAGTGCAGCTGTTATCAGCCCTCCGAGCACTGTCAAAAAATGTTATTTTTGCCCTTTTGTCTTTTTTTGCAGTGTCGCTATCTGGAAGAGAATGCAAAGACTTGAAAGGGATTAAGGGCTCTCTTCCTCTGTAGTTTACCTAACAGCGGAAGACTATTACTGATCTAGGATATGACAAGAAAAAAGCCTTAAACCCACTTAAAGCAAATAAAAAGAATGCCCTGCACTCTTCAAAGACTGATTTAAACTTTTTTTTTTTTTGAGTTAAAGAAAATCTCACGTGGACTGACACATGTATTTCTATTTTACACCCAGGCAATCTGAAACAGCCTTGGTGTTAAATCCAGAAACTGGAGTTCATAATGGAATTCTGACATGCAGCATTTCTTTGAATGGTTTGAGGGATACTGCCATAATAAAGGTAAGATCCCTGTCATTTTGAGCACTTTTTCCAAATTTCTTTCATCTGAGATTTAGTTCATGTGGCCTATCTATATTTTCCAAATGATTGTAAGGATTAATGCTGCCAAAAATAGTCTTGAGCAAGCTCTTTGACTGCTATAAATCAGAATGGTTTCACTGAATAAATTGTTTTAATGGCACAATGCTAATTTAAATTAGGCAAAGATTTAATCTTAAGGTAGTGGTCTCAGGGGAGTATCTATTCAACACGATCCGAGCCCTTCATGACTAAGTTGGATGGGTCTGCGTGGCTCTAGACAACCATGTGAAATTAGCACTGCTGCTTTTCATGGGGCTTTGATGGTCACTTCTCTATCTGTGAAATCAAATTCACATGATGAGTCTTCATCTATGTGTTCTGCTTTGTGCAAAACAACTCATGAAGGTTGTGGGACTCTTGGAGAATGGTCTGAGGTGAGCAGGAAGAGTTCAGAGACCTTGCGAATATGAGCTGCGAGGAAAGACTGAAGAAATCATGACTGCTTAGTTTAGGAGGCACAGTAGACGTAAACACACCTGGAATACAAGAGATAATATAAAGCACACAACTTTCAAACATGTCTGATCTGGTTAGGAGGACAAACATTGGACATTAGAAAACTAACAAAGGGTACAGATGGTGAGGCACTGGAATACTCTTGTGAAATCATCATTGCTAGAGATTTTTAAGAGTAGGCTGTTAAAAATCAGTCAGGAATAGTTTGAGCATAGGGGATCTCATCCTTATTTATGTGATTTTTTAAATTTTATTTTATTTATGTACTGCAAACTCGCTCTCTTACTTTTTCAATTTTCTTTGGCAGTTTTTTCATCTGCCTCCTTTTCCATAGCTTGCAAGTACAGCCACCATCTCTTCAGGGACACATGGACACCCTCTAGCGACCAGCAACAGCCAAAGAGTAAACGCAACACTTTCAACCATCTGATCCACCTTTCCTGAAGTGGCAGCACCAGAACCTTTACCATGTTTTCTTGTCTGTTGTAGTGGCTGTCTGGAAAGGCAGACTATATTTGGCTTCCTCACTGACCTGACATGCACAGTATGCTGGAGCATGGTCTGTGACCCAACCAGATGTTTTCCATTATTATGGAAATCACTGAGGGACGGTTTGTTCCTCTCAGTCTCATTTGCCTTAACATAACTATTGGGTTTGTGCTGTGGATATTTACTCTCCATATCAAACAGAATAAAAAGCAGTGTTGGACACTCAGTGTCATCTCACCCTTTCTATGCCAGTAAGGAAGAATAAAAAAGAGGGATGGGAAAGGGAAAGGGAAAGGGAAAGGGAAAGGGAAAGGGAAAGGGAAACGGAAACGGAAACGGACACGGAAACGGAAAGGGAAATGGAAAGGGACCAGGAGAAACCTTCTGGAAGAAAAATAACCTGTCAGATCAAATTGCTCCTGATTTTGTGAGAGCTACCTTAGAGATACAGACACAAGAAATAGAACACAAAGCATAGCTCATGTTTAAAGTATATCAGCTACTTTAAAAATTTTCTAAATTGCCTCAACAAATCACATTCTATTGGAGTTCTTGGTAGTTTGAAATTAAAACATAGACAGAGTTTTTTTAATTAAAAAAAGTTAAAAAATAGACTATCAAAATAAATTTTGAGCTGAAAAATAATGTTTTTTAATAAAAGAGCATAAATTTAAAGCATGGTGTAATGGTATAAATTATTTACTACATAAAACAGAAATAATAAATATTTCAACACTTTTCAAGAAAAACACGGCAAGTAAAAGACAAAAGATAATTCTTCATTTGGGAATGATGTGTGCAAATAATCAATAAAAATTCATTGCATTGTATATATTTTTTCACAAGTGGAATTTTCTTCTATGTGTGTGAGTGTGTATATATATATATTATTAGTGGAAAAAACATGTAAACTGTTGAGTCAAGCACACAAAATATAAAAATACAACACTGAGGAATTAGAAGTTTGGCCTTGTGTCTTATTGACCCCTTGTCCATCTGGCAACGTCAGCTGGAGAGCCATTATTGACAATAACAATTGTCATTCATGGTACATTCCTTTGAAGGGCTGCCAGCAGGTCCTGCCATATCTCCACATCTCATGGAAATACATTCCCCAATCTCCTTTCAGCACAAGGAAAAGGCTCATTTCAAAGCAGACAGCAGAAGGACATTTATGGTCCTCTAAATGAGTTCTCACCTGGAGGACTGTGCTGCAATCCACCAATCTTACACACCATTATACTCTACAGGGGTAATGTCATTCCTCAAGTGCTTGTTATTAAATTTTGCTCAGCATAGACATTCTGAGAGCATTAATTTAATTACGTTTTTATGTGTAATAATATATCTTTACTGAATCCGAGGGTTGGGGAAGATTTAGTGTTTATAGGGTGGGGATTCAAGAAAGAGAGAAAGATTCATTGTTTGGAAACCTGAATTTAAATGCAAACCTAGAAGAAATTCTGCGAAGTTGTGCCAAAAGGATTTTGGAAAGCAGACAGAAGTCTACCCTAGTCTGGGAAAGCCCACAATAGAAACAGGCCAAATAGTTAAAAAGTCTCTTCTGTCTGTTATGGAGAAGAACACATTCCAACTTCTGGGTCAGTCTCCTTTCTGACTGAAAATTAGGAACTTTAATTTTAATTGCAAACCTTTGCTTTGGTCTCTTGTGACCATGAATTTCATATGTTAGTCAGACACTTCATTTTATCAGCTCTAATTTTCTTCTTATCCTCTACCCTCTCAGATTCACCACGCCATCTAAAAGAACAGCTGCAGATATTATTGACCTGAATCCAATATTCACAGCTCCTGGCAATGAACTGTTTAGCACATCATTTCTCCCAATCCACAAGTGGCAGGTTTGTACATTACAGATGATCTCACACAGTCCCAAATTCACGGGGTTGTACCCTTGAGTATCTGTTCTATATGGACATTAAGGTGGAAGATATTTTTAAAGTATGTTTTGCTCATTTTTCAAGCAACATTATCACTTGCAAAGCAACTTTTATACAGTGTTATGATTCACTTAAGATCAAAATCAGGCTATGGCAAAAACTTGTCATCCATACTTAAGAAAATATGATTTATTTATAAGCCACAGAATAAATAAATGCACTGCAAGAAATCCAATCAACACAAGAATAAAAGAAATGAGGATCACAAAAGAGTAATGAGACAAAGAAGGGCTCTCACATTTCAGCACCTAAGCCAGCCTCTGCCTTTGCAAATATAGAACAGCCCTCAGTAACAGGAAAACTTCGCATAACATTGGAGTCTAGACAAGCTACACTTCCAGGAAAACACTGTGCTAAAAGTAGCATCACCTCCTGCTGAACTGCATCAAAAGCCTCCATGAGACACAAACATAACAATAAATATGACTATTAAATTAAAGTGTGAAATGGGAAAAGAGGGAGGACTGAATCCCAACTAGCACAATGAGGCTAAACGAGCTCCAGCCCAGCTGAATATCAGGGCACTCTGATGAAAAAGCACGACCAAGATGAAAAGGCATGTAATGAAGTCATTGATTGCAGTTTATCGGCCAAGCCACAGATCTCATAAAGGTGGAAAGCTAAAAGTATCCCACACCAAAGTAATCTATTGCATTACAGAAGAGGTGAATAGCAAAGCTGCTTAACAAATGTATTACACTTCAAAGCCAGCAGCCAGCAAGAGGCATCATTAGGCATCCTTAAAAAGAAAAAGGTGGGACTACAGAGCATCAAAACCAGAAGGATCAACTGAAAATGGATTACAATTATAGGTACCATGAGATTTCTGTAGACTTCTCTGGAAAAAGTTATAATATGATATAATTCTCAATAAATACATGTTCATGATTGGATTTGCCAATTTGCCTCCTCTCTATCCTTGTCTTCTCTATTTGTAAGGTGTGATAATTCATTACTACTATCAAAAAACTGAACTTTATTCCTATGCTTTTAAAGAACCTTGATGAAAATAAAAAGAGTTTTATTTAAATCATATTTTTCACAATACCCAATGTTATTCACATAGTCCCTCCTGCTAACCTGTGGTGGCACTCTGTGTCCTACCAATGCTGGACAAGGAACCAGCCCTGCCCTGAAAAGTTTAATATCTAAGATACAAGGTAAGAAGCAGTTTCCAAAAGAGAGAAGAACACAAGAAAATAGTAGAAAAGCTTTAATTGTCTTATTATGTAGCCTCCAGAAAATAGAGTTTTGGCCTTTGACAGCTCTGTTAAAGGCATCATAGCAAAAGTAATTTAATCAAAATACATTGACTTGAGAAGTTTTTATAGAAACTCAGAATAGTTTGGACTGGAAAGGATATTTAAATGTCATCTTGTCCAAGACCCCTGAAATGAGGAAGAAATCATCAACTCAATAAAGTCGCTCAAAGCCCCACCCAATTGGACCTCGAATGTTTCCAGAGATGGGGCTTTCATCACGTGTCTGGGTAATCTCTTCCTGTGTTTTACCACTCTTATTGCAAAAAAATTCTTCCTTATATCTAATCTGAATTGACTGTCTCTTAGTTTACCATTACCCCTTGTCCAGCCTACCTCTGCCTTCCTTTGTGTAGACACAGAGGAAGAACGACCTCCCCTAGATCAAGAGAAGTATACAAGAGCTGTGTGACGTATAACTGAAAATTCATCTGATCAAACTTTAGGCATCTATCATGCAAACAGAGACATTTGGGACAGAATTCAGACAGAAAAATTGAGATATTATATCTCAATTACAGCTAAATTTATCTCTGAGGCTTCACTGACTGTACTTGCTAAATCTCTGTTGAGTATGGCAGGAGCTGAGATACTTTGCTTACATGCAGACACCTGAATTGATGAAACTTCATTTCGATATCTGAGCCTCAAGCTGAATCCCATGCCCTGCAGTATGATTTCAATGGCTGAATATGGGCATTTAAAGTCCTCTTAGAAATGTCCAGCTTCCATACATTGCACCGGAAAAGCACAAGTGTGCTTTTTTTCCTGATTTCTGTGCACACCTGTCATCCCCACACAAATTCTTTTGATACCCATTAGAGTATCAAATAATACAAGAAGCTTATATTTCAGCAACCAAAACCAAAAACTAATGTGAGGTGTTAAATGCCCACTTCCAGAATGCAATGTATCCAATCCATTTTGGATGTCTACCTTAAAATGAGTTGAAAAAGGAAAAAACAGGAAATTCATAAATATATATATAATTATAATATTTATATTGCAATTTATATGTCTCAAGTTTCCCAACTAAATGTCAGGTACTGTTTTATGTACATTTTAAGCTCTATTGAAAACATTAATTCAGGTTTATAGAAAAGGGAGTGTTGATATGATTCTTTTTTCCTTTTCAAAACAGACATATTTTTTCAACCTTCTCTGTTGTCAAATGACACCTATATGATCAGCCTGTGTGTTGTCTTCCTGTCATTCCATTGTTCTCTCTCCAAAAGTCTTTAAAACTTAATTTTTAATTGCAACCATCTAGAATGAAAATACCTCAAAGTTATAAAGAACAAAGAAGTTTTGTTAAAAGAAGAGTGATGTAAAACAGTGAACCCACTATGGAAATGTCCAGAAATTTTAGTCAACAACAGAATTAAAACACATCAGACAATCTATACCAGCATTGGTACAGTAAAAGCATCAGCTGGAATGGCACTTCATTAGAGACAGGATAACACAGTCATTGAACACAGAGCCAGAAGTCTGCAGCCATCAGAAATCTACTTTCACAAAAACTCAGAAACATAGAAATTGTTTGGTAAAGAAATTGATCTGTAAACTACTGATATAAGTGTAGTAGTGTTTGTATTATGGTTAAATAAAGAAAAATCTATAGGGAGAGAAAAGGGCAAAGACTCTCAGATACTTAGCAAAAATCAAAGAGAAGGATTAATAATGTCTTCCAATGAACTTTCTGTTAAAGCATGGTGGGAAGAGACTTGAGGCTTAATCATGTAGCAAATTTCAGTTCAGAACAAGGAAAATCTGACTTATACTGAAGTGTAAGACAGTACAGACAAGACAGAAAAATTCTTTGAAACATGAATTATCATTTGCATTTTTGGTGCTTCAGGGTTTTTTAAGTTTTCGAACAACAATAGAAATTAATTCTGAGTACTGTTGACAAAGACTAGAATTATAAATAAACTTGAGCATCCAGATTGCCTTTCATCCCCTCTATTTCTAAACCTGAGCTGTTATTTAAGTTTGAGCTACTCAGCTGGTCAAGACTACATCAAAAATTCAATAAAAACCAACCACCAACAATGACAAGAACCAAACCAAAGAACCTCCCTCCCTGACAATTAATTCTATTATAACTGTATTAATTTGGAACAAAGTGCCTTCAGGAGGCAGATTAGACATCTGTCTGAAAACTAACTTTGCATGTCACCTCGAAACTACCTCAGGAAACCAGTCTGGGAATTTATGCTGGACACCAAAATAAAATCTGAAAAGAGAAATATGGATGTTAAGTAGAAAAGAGCAGGTGTGCATATGGCTCTTCAGTGCAACTTTGGAAGTAGGTGCCTAAATTCTAAGTCCTGTTTCTCATATTTGCATCCTTTATTGGATGTAGTCCAAGGTTTTTACACTCTCAGAAACTATTCTGTACTACTTTAAGGTTTATTAAAACTAGGAGACATCAATACAATAGGTTTGGGGTGGGAAGGGATCCATCTTGGTTCATGAAACGACAAGATGAAAGAAAATGCTAAATAATATTTACTGCCTTTACATGTCTGTTCTCATATTCTTCCTTATGAACAAATGAGAAGTAAATATGTTTCCTTCCTTTTCCAGGAGAATTGTTTTCCTGTTTATGAATAATACTCGGGCAACACGGACGTCAACAGAAACTCCTCCACCAGTTTCAATGGCATTAAAATTTCACTGAAAGCTACAACTTCTCTCCTACTACACTTTCTGCTGAATAATTTACACACACATGAACATCTATATATATAGATTAGCCTTGGAACAGCGTCTCCCTGATTCTCTGAAGTGCTTCAGTGCTTTGTCTTTCTGGTTTTGGACAGAATTCTGTGCCTCCTTTATTTTTTTCGTCTTTATGGTAACAAAGAAATAGCACAAGAAAGTTGCACAGCCAGACATAGAGGAGGACTTTTTCTTCCTGTGGTAGGAAAAAAAAACCACTGCTCAATAAGTTCTACCAATTACTTGTCAAATACACAGAGAACTTTTGCAAGTGAATGTCTCCATCTCTTTAAACCTATTCAGAAAAAATCTAGATTTACTAAGCAATCAGACACATTCTGATAGTGCCCAACCGGAAACAACAGCTGGCTAATTTAAAATCACTGATAAAGCTGCAAGATTTAGTACAAATCAAACAATGTGGAGAATTCTGTTGCATAATGTCCTGAATCACTGAATCCTTCTCTCTTTTACTTCATTTCTAATCCTATATAAAATCTGCTGGTTTCACAAATAGGACCCAGGTGTTTGAAGAAACCAGCTGTAGCAAGTGAGGTCTCAGTTTCCCTTAATGCTAAAGAAGTCCAAGTCCCTTACAAAACTACACACCTCCCAGAAACCTCCCTACACCACCTACAATTTCCCAGTGGTATGCAGAAGGCTGTGGAGGTATTCCCAGGTGCAGGACCCAACATTTCCTGTTGTTGAACTTCCCTCCCATCTGCCTTTTTCTCCAGCCTGTCAAGGTCCCTCTGAAGGTCCGCACAACTAGTAGATCATCTACTCCTGCTTTGTACTTTTTGCACACCCACTCCAGGTGTGTTCTATCCCACCATGTAAGCCACTAATGAAGATGTCAAATTGTATTGTCCCCTGTATCCACAGGATATTCCTACCATACATCCTTGATGACTACTCCCAATCACCTTTTTGATCTTAATACGTTTGGAAATGGCTTCCAGAATCAGTCCCTCCATTAGCTTCCCAGTGACTGAAGTGAGGCTGACCAGCCTGCAGTTCATTTAGATACTATTTTTCCTTTACTGAAGATAGGATTGGCATTTTCTTTCTTCCATATTTTTTTTAGCCACCTGACACAGCCTTTCAAATATGGTCAACAGTGGTGTCTCACTGACAGTGCTGGCCTGCCTCAGCATCAATAGCCATGTCCTGTTAGGTAGCATGGACTATTGCACGGCCAGTTTCCTGACAGGGCCTGATCTTCCTCCACCCACAGTAGGTTTTCCTGACTCCTGACTTTCCTTTTGCTCTCAGACAACAGGGATTCCTGAATCTGTCTTATCAGTAAAGTATGGGACACAAAAGCCACTGAATTCCTTGTTCTTTTTCATCATGTCTCCTGCCCCACTAGCAGGAGATCCACCTTTTCTCAAATCCTTTTTTTATATCTCTCACCAGCTTCACCCAGGTTTTGGCTTTCCCAGCACTGCCAATCCCCCTTACATTCCTCCAGGATAACCTGTCTCTACTTCCACGTCTTTTATGGTTCCTTTTTATGTTGTACTTTTGTCAGGACCTCCTTCTTCATCCACACAGGGCTCCTGCTGCTTTTGCTTGCCTTTGTATTAAATCATGATTATTGTTCTTGAGCCTGGAGGGTGATGCTTAAAAATCAGTCAACTCTTCTGGACCCTTCTTTTTTCCGTGATTCTCTCCCACAGGATTCTTCCAAGAAGATCCCTATAGACTTATTATGCAGTAGAAAACCAGGAGGCTTCGGAATTAATGCTTCCCCAAGGATAAAGATTGAAAAACATTGCAGTTAGACTTTATGAATCCCAACCCTGGAAGTGTTCAACACCAGCCTGGATAAGGCCTTGAGCAACCTGGTCTAGTGGAAGGTGTCTATGATGAAGGGTATGGGACTACTAGAGGATTTCTAAGGTCCCTTCCAATCCTTAAAATTCTATAATTCTGTGATTGGAGCTTGCCTTGCTTAGCTGTCTTGTTGGTGGTTTGTTTTCTTCATTTAATACAAATATTGTTTCTTAAACTAATTAATCTTTGAGACTGGGAAAAAACTAGGTCACTGAGCATCAGAAATCTTATTTTAACTCCCTCATGTTTCTGTGTGGAGGCTCTAATGAGTATGTTAATATTGATTTCTTCACATTAGAACCTAGTTCTTGTTGCCAGTCAAGTTCTGGCAGAAGAGTTGCATTATTATTATTTTTTTAATTATACATTTTCAGTATGGTGATTGCCTTTCTGAGAAGAAAACAAGAACAGCAACAATAATAAAAAATTAGGTATCCAAATACCCTAAGGTGATAATGCTTAGCAAGAGACACATATAATTGTTTATGAACTGTGAAAATGTTCCCTGTTCCTAGATCATGACGCTGCAGCAGATATCCTCTTATGGGGTAAGTAGCTCAAATGTTAAAATGATAACCAAATGTGTTATCCATAGAGATGTCCCAAGGCCAAGGACCTGAAAAATACTGCAGTGACTGCAAGAGCAATGGCAGTTTAATAACAATGAATGTGCTGTTCCTCAGCTCAAAGGAGATATTTGTTTAAAGAACAAAGTGTGTGGAATCTGCAGGGAAATTAAGCAGAATCAATGTCTCTACAGTAATTCATCTCTTCAGTTGCAAAGAGAGTGTTCTACATGTGAAAGCATACAGAAATTAAAAAAAAATAAAAGAAGATAATGTTTCTGGTTTTCTAGTTATTAAAGAAGGAATATTGGTACTATCTCATCACATGATTTATGGAAAGGGTGGATTTTTTAAACAGTGAGATTAAAACAACATCATTAACTGTCCCTGATTTAGTGAAGTTTTTGAGTATGTCCTTAACTGTAAGTACATACTTCTGGTTCATTGGCCTTAAAGGGACTGAGCCAAATAGTTAATTGGAGTCAATTTAATTCCATGGTTAAGGTAATTTGTTGATTCTTGACCTATAAGAATGCTGTGATATGAGAGTTAGAGAGGGCAAATTAAATATAATGTTGAAGAAGGAGCCATATTTTATCAAATAGTTAAGGAATTTTTCCAGATGAATAACCCTAGGTAAACAATGACAAAAGATTTTAATACTTGGGGAGGGCAAGAAGGTATTTTGATTGCACAATGGGTAAAGCATATGTATGGAAACCATAAGGAAAAAGCTGCTGTTGTAATTCCATAATCCACAAATTAATATCTTCCTTGCTATTCCTATGAAAAGTGATGCCAGAGGTCTTTGGGTCTTAGCAGCCATATGACCAAATTTGAATCAAAATGCAAAGTTTTCTGTCACTTACTCCTCTTTCCTTACTTATTTCTTCAGCTGTTTAAAAACCAAAAAATCCCCCAAACCAAGCCAAACCCAAAACAAACAGACACACCCCAACACCGCAGCCAGCCAACCATATACTTTTGCCACATGGTCGGCTGAGTTTCTTTTTCCCTTCCCCTGGAATTTTAGGGTTTTTTTTTTGTTCTGCTGTGGATGGGTGGGTGTGTATGTGGTGTAAGGTTCTGATGATTCAATATCTAACAGTTATTCATTTTTTTCCTGTGTCGTTTGGGCACCTTGTTTGTCAAATAAGCAGGACTTTTCTTCACTTTCATCCACTAGAATTCATTTTGTATCAGCGGGAAGGGATTGTTAAAACCCTTTTCTTTAGAGCAAACATTCATGCCAGAGCGTTTTCTCCCAAACTTCTCTCTAAACCAAGACAAGTACATACATTTGCACAAGGCAAAACACACATAAACTTTGCTGTCATTTTGGGGCTTTGGGTACTTCTACGAATGAACATGAATATCACGAAGCTGACTATTGAGAATAAACTTTCTTTCTCCATTCTTCTTGCTATCATCATTTAAGGTTTTTATATTTCAATGACTTCAACAGATGAAAAAAGTATAAAAGAAACAATCAGCCTAAAGAGTCACCTAAAACAAAACTCGTGCTAATATTGGACAGGGTGTCCAACTACTCAGCCCAACTAACACTAGCTAAGCTACCATTACAAAGAAGAAATTAAATGTGAAAAGTACACCAAGAACGCATTTGAAGGTAAATAAGTTGAAGAACCATGAATACTGAGGGTTATTAGTGAAAACAAAGATGGGTCCTTAAAGCAGAGATTATTTGTAAGAGGGCTCCTGAAAATCTAGATAGCGGGTTCAGTAGGAAGTGTGTGAATAAAATACATGTGCTGAGGCACAAGAGCAACTCACAGGCTGAGGAAGCCTCCACGTCCAATGGCTGCAGAAGAAGGAATGCTGTTGTCATATTGGCACACAAATAACAAAAACCTCACTCATGTGGTATTGATCCCAAGCTCCAGGGCAGACCTTTAAAGGTCTTTCATGCCACTGCACACAGGGCAAGGTAGCAATAACAAAAATCATAAGAAATACTGTTAACAGTGAGCAGACCATAGAGCCCAAACCACCAGAATTAGTGGCAGAATTATTTTCAAATTATTTTCAAAACTATTGTCAACTGCAGAACTTTTATCTACAGCAGTTTTCAAAGTTGGATAAAGAAAGGAAGCATCCAAATGCTTTAGTGAGCTACACTTCTTTTCTCATTAATGCTTTCTTTAATGATCTTCACATACCCGGTGTGACTTTTTCTCCCTTTCGATGGTTCAAATAAGTATTTAAAAGGAGGGGCCTTTCTCAGACATAGAAGAAGAAGATCTTGTTACAATAAAAAAGACACACAGAAATAAAAGGGTCTGACTCATATGCACTCCCTGAATCTGAGACAAGCGCAGTACTGCCCGTCCCATGTGATTACGTAAACAGAAATCTTAATTAACACAATCTACAGGTTTGGTTTCTGTCTTTGATTATGTCAGCATCTTCCTCTTTCTGGCTGGTATCTATAGTCTAGATATTTTATCCACAGTGCTGCCGTTAGCAAGCTGTATGTTGTGACCCTTATTTTCCCTTCACCCAAAAACTGTGATTATGTCTTGACATTTTCAATCAGAGAATCACATCTCTAAGCCCCCTTCCACTGGAATATAGTTTGAATTAACTGACTTGGACTGGCTGCTTCTTTATGTTCCTGACACACCATTCATGCATTGAAAGTTCTCCTGTGGAAAACATTATCCTCTGGGAGATGAGAACAGATGGTGCAACTCTCTTTACTAAAATAGTTTTTTACTGACCATGCCCTGTAGTCACCAGAGACTTTGTTATTGATACCAATTATGAATGGTTGCACTCAGAATCTATTATCATGGCCAGGAACACCAAGTTCCAAAATATGTCCTGAAGTTATAATTTAATAACACAGAAGAGGGAAAACTATGAGGCAACCAAAAGCAAAAAATTCGCTGACCTGTCTAGAAGCTGGAAGAGATTTAAGGGTTAGACAACCATCTTCTGAAAACTAGATCTTCCTCCTTTCCATTTTGTTCAAGGATAGTTATTTCTTCCTAGTTCCTACCTCCTGCAGCCACTTATACGAGTTTCTGAAGCCAAGGTCTGGATACATCATGTGGGTACAGATATAACTCTTCACTATGTATGGAATTGAATCCATATTTTCTGTCCCGGAAATCTTTAAAAAAATTGAAAATAACAATTTTTATTGCGTTACCATGATACCATCATTCAGGCTGTGATAGATAGGGAGAACTCAGAAAACAAAGCTCTGTCTTGGTATTTTATTAACCCCATTATTGCAGACATGACTGGTCTGGGGAGCGTGGGGTTCCTATTCATACTGTATTACCTGCATTTGCATATCACAGGAGCACAGAAGAAAGATCTATTGAAAATTTGCACCAATAATTTGACTATGAGGTAGCTCTTAAATTTTATGGAAAGTCTCTCAAGAAGGTATGAATTTCAGGAGAGACATTTTCTACAGAAAGCAAGGGACAAATTCATTCCTTGTATACTGCTTTGGTTATGATTATAAAGACCTCATGATGCGTAGCTTTCTTCAATTTCCCTTGCTAGCGTTTGTTTTCAAATCACATCCAAAATATAAAACTTGAAGTCTTGCATAACTTTACTTTGAACAAAGCCTCTCTCCAGAAACCTGTGTTTCTATCTTGGGTTCCTTTTTTTTTAAAAAGCCTGCCATAGTAAGCAGTTAAATCTCAGTATCCATAGGAGGTTATTTCAACTGCACAGTAGAGACTGTGACATGTAAGGGCTCTAACTGCCATTTTTAAGACAAAGATTGATGGAAAAAGGAAAGAAATGTCACAATAGGAGTCCGTTCTATTGACAGGAACAGCAACAATAGAAATGGCTGACAGAGAATGCATCAGTTGCCACCGTGGGTTTTTAAAGCTATAATCTTTGTCACTTTGTGCGTAACGAGTGTTTCAGATGGCTCTGCCACTTACCGCGAGCTGGGCTGGAACCAACCGCCAAACACAGCTCCGAGTACTCCACTAACTCAGATGGAAAATACTGAATTGAAAACTGAGGGGAACAAAAGAAAGGAAACCATGTAAGTAAACATCGCTGCTGAGTCCTAGCAGCAGCTCTGCTTCACAATTTTCTTTAATATATTACTGGTTTACCGCTGTCATATAACTTGGTAGGCAGCTCAGCCCCACCATTTTGGTCACAAATCCAAAACACGGCACAATATGAGCTACTATGAAAAAAATCAACATTATGTCAACAAAAACCAGTCCAATTAATTACATTGGCTTCCTTATTTATTATCCAATTGTCAATAACTTACAGCTCTTCATCGACAAGATCATGTCTGTTAGATTTTCTCAGGCAATTCTTACTCCATGCTGTCTTCATCCTTTCCAAAAGGATATATATAAGGATATATTTCCATTTAGCCTATTCTGTGTAAAGACCATTAAGCAAAGGTCTTAAGCTTTTTCAGTTGTTCTCACAACAAAGACAAACAGAAGAATTTGAGCAAGTGTGAATAAAGATAAGGCTAGGACATTTCCATGGACAGCCCACTGCCATGCTCTGTCCAAGGCCTTACTTTCATTCCCAGAGTAAATAGAACCAGTGTTTTTCTGTCAAGAGCAATAATACAGGTGTCTCATATAGACAATTAATGAAATTCAACTTATGCCAGAACTTCTGGAATTCTTAAGACATAACAAAACAAAACTTGCGTTACACTCAGAGAACAGCCTTCCTTTCTTCTTCTTCTTACCAGATATCTACTGATTCTAAAACCAATAAATATAAGGGGAGAAAAAAAGGATCTTTTTCTGTAACTATTTTTTTTCTGCAATCAAGCTAACCTACCAATTTCTTCCACATTTCCTCAGTACACAGATTCCTAAAAACTTTCAATGAAATAAATGCAAATCTTGATTTGCTTAGTATTCATTGGTCTGATAGATGTACTTATGTTCTCAGGGAACTTGCAGAGCACTGATTGAAAACCAACCAGCTTCAATCAGTATCACAGGTAATATTAGCTTTCCAAATACTCTTTGTCTTTATCTGTGGCTTTTTCTGTTCACCACAAACTAATTCAGTACTTCCACTATTCTTTTAGTAGTGAGAACAAGTCCAGGGAGAGTTCATTCAGTCTTTGTAAATATAGGAATGTTGATTTTTTTATGTTGAATGCCATTGCTGAATGTCACAAGAGTGTGTTAATTCTTCACAGCCTGTACTAGCTTTTTCTTAAGTACACAAACATATACAGAAAAAAATCTCTGCTACACTTCATGGGTTCCTTGCTAAATTCAACATACTATTCCCTGCACTTCCGAGAACTGTCTACACTTAATATTACCAATTTTTCCCTGCTGCAAAGATGAGTTTTACAAGGTTGTAGGAGACCAGTGTAAGAACTGAGATTGTCTTTAGTCCTCAAATTACTCCATTGCTACCAAACGCACTTTGAAATCTTCCCCTCTATGTATTCCAGATCCTGATTCACTTTAGCCATCAATATTTATTAATTTTCTCTTTGTTTCCTAATTTTTATATGAATACCTTTTTTACTGTGAACAGGAAATACTTGGGCACATTAAATAAATCTCATCAAATTTCACCTCTGCTGTGACTTCTGTGTATCTGCCCAGTGGTACAAAACACCAGGGAGAGCTTGAACTGGAAGATGCTTCTTAGCCTGTTCTTGATACTGACAAATCTAGTTATTTTATCCCTTCATAAGTCGTTCTTTTGTATTCCTTCATGTAAATCTAATCTAGAAACACAGTGTGCACAGTCAAAAATTCTGCTCAATGTGTCAAGGCACAGCTACCTCTCAACTAAGCCAATAACTTGTCTCAGATGGAAGAAATAATTTGATGTTACTGCAAGGTCTGCTCTGAGAAACAATCACCAGACAAATACTAGACCACAGAGCTAACTAGGCCTATCTCACACGGGGCTTAATTTCTAATGAAATAGCATCTGTTTCTTTCCACGGCCACAAAACATGTATAGTATCAGCCTCTAGGAATGTCCCCCAGATTTGTGCTGTGGTTGAGTCATAGACATGTTATGTCCACAGCTAATTTGTAAAGCAGTGAGGCAGGAAAGCAGATTTCTGCAGCTGCTTGATTCCAGAACTATATTTCTATGGCTCGCTATCAAATTACTCTGGTTTTATAGCTTTGGAAGTATATCCCTTTGGTCCTTATCTCTGTGGGAAGTGATAATTATTCCTGCACCGCAGCTAACATATCTCTGCTGATTGGAGGAGGCTGTGTGTGTAATGAGTATCTCCAGCTCATCTTTAAAGCCCGAGTCTGCCAACATGCATCAGGGATTTGGTGCAAATAAGGGAAATGGAAAGTATAAATGATGGATCCACCATCATGCATATCATCAAGCTTTTTCTGCCAGAAACAGAGGAAACTAGAGGCACAGCTGCTCCAGCCCTTGATTTTTGTGGCATTTGGAGAGTGTCCCTACTTCTCTGTTTCAGAAGGAACTCCCCAGCGACCAACAAGCTGCTGAGACTTCACTGAAGACAGGATTTGGAGTTTAATGAGGAGAGATTCAGCAGAGCATGAGCAACTAATGATGTAGATTGGAAGCCCCGTATTGTTTAGTGCACTGCCAGGTGTCAACTGTGATTCCAGTTGTAAATTTATATTATCTCAGAGTAAATGATCTGGTATATGAAAAAACAAAAACATCTGACTTCATTAGAAAAGGGTTGATCTCATGGGAATGCAGTTTATACCCAATGCAGGATTATTTTTTTAATTTGGCATGCTGGAAGAGAAACAAATCCTGCCAGCTTACGGTGAAAATAACTAGAGAGAGCAGATGTACAATAAATAGCATATAGGAGAGATCAACAGATAGAGCAGGGCAAAATACTGGGAAAAATACACTGACTGGGAACTTACCACATCTGGACCTTTAAACATTATAAAATCACAGCTATTTCCATCCTCCTTGCCTCCTCTAAACCAACCAACCAACCGACAAAAAAAA
>VZRL01005606.1:519388-547303 GCA_013397895.1 Origma solitaria
TCCTGACTGAAAGGAACAAGGAGTACTGAAAAATCTTTAAAACTACTCTTTCATTGCCTGTATCTATTTTCCTGTGCACTCCTAAAACCCATTATCAGTTTAGTCAGCACTCCCTCCACTTCCATTTAAATCTAGTAACTGCTCAACAAAACATCTTTCTCGACTTTTTTAGTGTGTAAATTTACTCTGACAGAAATACTGGCTCTACAGGTGGTCTTTGTGCCATATCTCCACTGCACTGCAAGTAAGGTCAATTACTGAGCTCAGAGCTGGCCTTGATGCTCACCCAGAAGAGCTCAGAGTTTCTTCCTTTGTGTAGAAAACAATTTATTTTTCCTCAGTTATTCCATAAAGAAGAATAATCAACACATTTCCAACCTTTCAAACGTACTTGCAGATTCATGGATGAGAGCAGAGGTCATTCTCACCCTTAAAAAAAATTAATTGAGACTGACTTGGAAAATGGCTACAGCAACAACAGTTAGGCACTTCCCAGTTTTCTCTTTTTGTTTAATTTCCTTGGCTGTTGTGACAGGTAGCAGAGGTGGGTTATAGAATGTGTGTGTTACTGTGATAAACTAATTCAGTCATGTGTAAGGTTTTAGTCCGAGGAACATCAACTGAGACGGCGATGTATAATTGCTTTGCAAATCCCATTACAAGGGGGAAAGATAAAGCAGGTTCTCTGTCTAATAGACTTGCAAAAATCATGAAGTCTGATTGAGGTTCATTACAGAATAATGCTGCTCAGACAGTGGGAAAATTACAAAGCAACTCCACTGCCCTGTGGTACTTCGGGCATATGGAGCAGAGTAAGAAGGATCTGCTGTCCAGTGGGAGGTGAGAAGGATTCAGCTTCTCAGAGGGCACATTCTCAAACTCCTCTTAGACTTATTGCTGATAATTCCTATAGATCATTGCAGCAACTGCTGCACAGATTTGGGCTGGATCATCACCATTTCATAGGGAGCCATAGAATATATTTGAAATTGCGTTCTTGGAGATACAGTGAACATTTCTGTTGGGTTCTTTTATTTTTTCAAATGTAGGTCAGCCTCTGGCTACTCTTGCTTTGCTTCTGCTTAAGCTACATTTTCTCTCTTTTATCTGTTTTGATTTTATGTTAAAACATCTGACAGGAAAGATGCTTTTCTATTTTTTGCTATGTCTTGCAGTAAAGATATTAGAAGCTTATTACTTCCTTAATGTGGCAAGAGCTGAATTGTCTGATTTGAGTGTGTTATTTTTCTTGGTAATGTCTTGTTAGAGTTTGTGCTAATGTCAAACTTAATCGGGCCCTGTAGTTCTATGCTGTAAAGTGTGATTATCATTGAAGTTTCATACTGAAAATTTTAAGTACATCATTTCATATTCAGTTTTAAGCACTTACTTTCAGTGGAAGATATAATTTTAATCATTATAGCCTAACCCAGAAAGGCACATTTACAATAGTTAGAAGTCCTGTAGGAGCAACTGAAGGAAAGACATATTTCATAAATCAAAATTTTAATCTTGGGCCTCTGCAACAAATTACCCCTGGCCTTACTACATGACCCTTCTCGTGCTGAGCTGTTAAATGGTCTGAACTGAGAGCAAAACTCTTGGTTACAAACCATTTATAAGTCTGTCCTTCAGGGTCTGGACTTCAAAGATCCGTGTATCCCACACACCACTTTTAAGTCTTCAAATAAACTGTCATCTCCATAAAATAGGTTTTCTGTGAACTACAGAGGTAGAAATTAAGTTTTGATATGTGCTTCATAAACAACTTATGTTAGACAGACAGCAATCCCCTTCAACACAGCTGCTAATTTGGTGCAGAAAAGCAGGAAGAGGGAAAAGTAGAAATGTACATTGCACATGTGTATAAGCTGCAGTAATTGCAAATTAAAAAAAAAGGGGAATTAATAGGTTTGGGGCCATTTATGTCTTCTTATAGTTAAGCCAACCATTAATCAGTAAAATTTTTCAAGGTTTTCCATTTGGATTGAAAAACCCAAATTAAAATTAGGGTCACCTTGGATAAAATGAGTCTTTGCACCGTCACAATAGAACATGGTGGAAGTTTCAAATGAATGCAAAGATTAATATCTATTCATGGACAGTTTTGTGTGATTTCAGCTCAAAAACTAAGTGAAATTTCCATGGTGTCAATCAAATATTCCTTTGGGGATTTATAATTAAGTTTTGCTTGCAGGGTGAGGGTTTGTGGAGTTCAGAACTGACTGTGCAGGCCGCCACCATCATTTTGAACAATCTGTGGGGCAAAGTCTGTTACAGTTAAGTAACTTTCTTCACTCTAGTCCAGTACAGATAAGATTTTAAATTGTTACGACAGAATGGACATACAATCACAGAGTCATAGAGTGGTTTGGGTTGGAAGGGACCTTAAAGATTATCTAGTTCCAATCCCTCTTCAATGGGCAAGGACAGCTTCCACTAGAACAGGTTGCTCAGATGAGACATAAGAGTTGGTATTTTATCTGCACATGTATGACTTAAAACTGTATTAGAGGAAAAACAACCAAATTTAACTTCACAAGGTACAAATGTATATATATATATACATATTTCTATATATATATGCATATGTTATTTATTAAAGTAATTCAACAGCATTCAGTACCTCAGCTGAGTCAGACATTAAAAATTTTTGTAGTAAACTGTTTAATTAATACCAAAGAGATCTCAGTCTCTCAAATATTGTTCAGTCTCCACCCCAACCCCTAGAACCAGATTGATTGAATGAATGAATGAATGAATGAATGAATGAATGAATGCAGTGCACATGTACCTATGTTTACAATTTTCTTTTGATTGCAAATGCAATTATGTCAGACAGAGATTTTGGGGTTCAGTTCTTCAGAAACTGGACAGGTTATGCTTGTGGACTTTTTTTCACCCCAAAGGAAGCAGCATCTTTGGTCAAAGAAAAAAATTTCTATCAGAAATCATTTCTGTGGAACAAATTTCAACTGTTTCTATTTATTAAAATTAATACAATAATAAAACTCCCACACCAGCAGTGCTCATTAGCAATTATTGCTTAACTATTATTTTTGTCACTCCAGCTGTCTAGGTGCCTTACAGACTTATGGGAAATGAGTCACCCTTGCCATGAGGAACTTCTATTTCTAACAGGCAAATCCCAAAATGAGCAAGGAGATGGAAAAAAGACAGAATACCACAATGAGAGTAATCCCACCATCTTGAAAAGGACCAATTTTTTTTTTTTTTCATTTGGTTTAAAGGTGTATTCATGAGCTCCAGGATCAGTCAGGTAATGCCTGTCTCTGTGTGGGATATATAACCTTTAAGCATGTTTTGGAAGAAGTGTATTAAAAAAAGAACTTGTTGGATTTGGAGAAGAAGAGAAATTGCATGTCAAACTGAATCAAGAAAGTGATTATCAGCGTAATTGTGCCCTTCCCTAGGGATAACAAACATGGTCAGGAGATGACTGGTCTGATAGCCTGGGAAGGAAAATGGACAAGAGTCATTGGCTCATTTTTTGCTGTAAATGAAGCTTGACAGAAGATCTAAGACCTCTCAATACATCAGTGTGAATCACTAGGCCATA
The DNA here is from genome assembly GCA_013397895.1 of Origma solitaria. Lineage (NCBI taxonomy): Eukaryota > Metazoa > Chordata > Aves > Passeriformes > Acanthizidae > Origma > Origma solitaria. The sequence goes on from VZRL01005606.1 coordinate 522,969, forward strand.
ACCAGGATGTTATTAGCTGGTAGCAAAGCTTTTCACTGAGTATTCTGATGCCGCTTTTATCTGACAGGTTGAATGGGAACATAGCAGGACTGGAAACAAACCCATGACTTCGTAGCTGGGAGCAAATTTTCACAACGACTGAATCAGAGTTAGGCAAACCTCAAAGTTCTAGTTTATTTCAGGGAGGAACTAATATTAATTGTTAATATCAAGTATTTCTGGGAACAAAGTATTTTTTCTAAGTATAGCTGAGATAAATGTGCTGGTCTTTGCTTGGCTGAACTTCAGGGAAAGTATGGTGAGATGCTGAAGTGCAGTGCGGGTCCAGTGAAGGGGATTTATGTTGGTAGACATCTGACTTTATCCGAAACCTATTGGCTCTTGTATTGCTAGGCTGAATATCTCTCACTAACTTGCAAACTCTTGAGAATGAAACATGATTAATCCTGTGGTCCTCGAATCTCTCCCTACAGTGTGTCACAAAGATATGCATAAAACATTTCTATAGGCAAGGTGCTTAGCTCAGTTCCAAATATTATGTCATTGCTGTTCCTAGGCTTAAATCCTGCTTTCAGAAAGCATATCTTGGTCAACAAATAAGGAAGAAATGAGGAATAGAAAAGATTAATTATATGGAAATGCTTCATCTATGTTCCTTATTTTAACAAGCAGTTAATCAGCACTGTAGCATTTCCTGGAAACATGATCAAGTTTAATATATTAATTTCTTAATAGCCTCCAACAAACACTGAAAGCAATTAACACCCTTGCTACTTCAGACTGATGATTTTTAGAGCTGAGCGAGTTTGATTGTCTTGAGAGTGAAAAAATCCAGCTACAGGAGTGGAAGCATTCAGCTAGAACTCCAAGAATTGCTCGGTGGCTGCTTTATTTTCTTGTTTGGAGGGAAAACAATTGTAAAGATGAAACAAGACTGGGAAGAATGGAGGTTTGAGCAGATGAGTGAAATATAAGGATAGAAAAGACTTTATACTGAAAGAGTGGATCAGAAGAGTGGTCACTTGATTAGAGTTTTAAGGTCATATTATTTTGACAAACAGTTAATGTTTATTTCCAAAACACACCTAGATAAGAGGTTAATTCATATTTTTAAACATTAAATGGATGGGGAGGAGTTTATTTCAAAAGATTTTGGGATCCTTTTTCTCACAAAATCACTGAATGTTTAGAAGTTTCCATGTGTTTAATTGTGATCCTCATTGCTTTTAATAAAATAGAAGTTGTATCACGAGTTTGAACTTTTTTCTCCTGTCAACTGCAAGAACAACTCTTTGTGAACTTGACATAATAATTTATTGTTTAAGTCTACTTACAGAAACTGGAAAAAAACATAAAAAAGAAAATTCAAGTCAAATGAAAAATAGAGTCAATCTTAAAAAACAAACAAAAAATCCCCAATGACATCCCAAAAAAAGACCATTATTAAGCAAATCACTCCACCTTAAAGACAATCTTCAAGCCTATTGGAGTCTAACAAATTGTAAATTTAGAAATATTTGCTGAATCAGGGCCAGATATATCAGAAGATACAATGACATGGACTATTGATTCACTAACTGAAATCTGAGTGGTGTTTGTGTTTCATGGAGCCATGGTAAGTGGTTCCCAGGTGGTTCGTGGATCATTTTAATTAGAGAAAATTACAGAAAATTACAGAATATTTAGTGTTTTAAGGGCTGACAGTGTTCTCTGAGGCTTATGAACTGGTGGTGACCATATTCAGGAGGTTGATGAATATGCATTCTTGGACTAGAGCAGAAAATTTAAAAAACACACAGAATAGAAGAAAAAAGTGTGTTGGCAAGAGATGGTGTTACAGATTTAGACTGGGATACTCCACATCTGCAGGTCAGCTGTATCTGATGTCCACTTTTTGCAGAGATGTCTCTTACCTCAAGAAACCCCAGCTTTCATTTTATTTCTTTCATTTAATTTCTGTGGGACTTTTTTTCAGGAGATCTTTAAATTTGTAGTCTCATTTATGAAAACTATTTCATAAATTATAAGTGATATTTTGCTAATCTGGGTTTTTCTTCTGTACCTCCCTCTCATTGGACACACAAAGTCCTTTGTGAATCATGAATTGAAAGTCAAAGTCCTTTGGTTGGAGCAGAAGAAAAAATATCCTTTTTCATTTCCACATCAGCTTCATCTCAGTGAAAGATTCATGTCTTGACAGCACTGCAAACTAATGGTCTCTCCTCATTCTTGCAACAGACCAAGCACAAAATATGCCATTATGAGCCTTCAGTTTCTGCCTCAACTTTGTACTTGAAGAATCAATTTTGGCTGGAAATTACAGAGCAGTCAACAAGTATGATATTCATCTTCACTGTCCTTAAACATCAAGTATTTTGCCACCCATACCAAACTAAATCGCCAGACTTTACAGTCTCTAGTGCTCTCTGCAGTCAGTGGAGAGAGAAGTCTTTAACAGAGGTATCCAGTACAGGTGATCTGTTATTTGCCATTTACATCTTTCCCCAGTGAGCTACAGATGCAACCCAAACTTGAACTCTATTGAGTTGTAGGTTACGATCACATTTTTGACTTATAAAGAGCATGGAATCAGTACCCATTTTAGACTGCATCTATAAAGTTCTGTCCACTTTTGTCTTCCCTCAAACAAGAAAGACATCTACAAACTGGAAGAAGTTCAGTGTGGAGCACTGAGATGGTCAGGATTAGAGGATTGGCCAGTGAGAAGAGGCTGAGGGAATGGAGCTTGTTCATCCTGAAGATGGGACAGTGCAGAGGACCTGACAGCAGTCCTCCAGGAAACTCTGTGGAGGTCATCAGCAGAATGGAGCCAAGGTTCCCACAGCCTTGCAATGGAGTTAATTTAAAGGTAAGAATATGCATATATTTGTATCAGGCCCTCTCTCCTATGACTGTAAAATGACTTTGTTCAGCTATTAATTTAAAGTCACATTTAATAATTCCCAGATGCTCATTCTCCGTGACTTTGTATTCTACCTTAGCAACCCAAGTCAGTTCTATTCAGGAACAAAAATTGCTGTAGGAACCTGATGCTTTATAAAACAGAAAAATGATGGCTTCTGTGACAGCAAGGTTGTGACAGGAATGGCCATGTTGTGGGTCAAACTATGAATGAAAAAAATACTATTAATAGAATACTAAATTTCTTTGGAGGGTGTAGGGCAATGACGTCACCTAGGATGAGTTTCACTTAGGACATATGAGTTAAAATGGCAAAGGAATTTCCTCAAAGCTCCTTTAGTTTGGACAAATTTTTGTGCTGAAATCCTGGCTCAGACCACGACCCAGAGTGTATGATATCCTTAAATATCTAAAAAGCTGTAGGTTCCAAAGTTTGACATTTAGGCACATATGGAGTAGATGGAAGGTCTAATTTTCCAATTTAAATACATCCTAGAAATTAGATTAAGAAAATCTCATCTCAACTGTGGCAGTCATAGGGAGAACACAGATGTTCAGCATTTACAGAATAATGTTTTCTGTTTTAAGGCATCGGTTATTCCTTGCTAAGTACCCCAAATCAACACATTTTCATTGCTTCCAGCATATCCATACCAGTTATCAAATTAGGATCTGCAACCATTCATTTCAAGTGCTGGCTTGGCAGCAGTGGGCAGCCTAATAGAAAGGCTATTTGCTAACAGATGCAATTGGTTCTCTAATGTACATCATCCGGTTTTATTCAGCTTTTACCTGCCTCGGTTATCTTTACAGAGCTAATTCACAGATGCAGCAAACCATGTATTATTTCATTTAACTGAAGGATCCATTTATCCCAGACCCACTGCCAAATTTGCACAGCGTAGGAAATACTTCCTTATTATTGTTAAGGGTGTATTCATTTGTTTCCTTTTTTAACTGTTATCATTGTAATCATTTAGGTTTTTCTTTGAAAAATCTGATCTTTTACAAAAAAAAAAAAATAAAGACAAAATTACTAAAAAAGTAAAATAAAGGGTTCCGATTACTGGTTATTTCTGAAACAACACTTTGAGTCATTATCTGCACCTTGGTTTTGTGATGGGTTAACCTTGTTTGAACAGCAGGTATCCAACAAGCTGCTCCATCACTCCCCTTTCCTCAACAGAACAGGGAAGAAAACACAATAAAAGGCTCATGGGTTGAAATAAGGACAGGGAGATTACTGACCAGTTACCATAGTGGACAAAACAGACTTGAATTGGGGAAGATTAATTCAGCATACTCTAAATCAAAATCAGAGTAGGATAATGAGAAATAAAAAATTTAAGAAATAAAAAATTTAAGAACACCTCTCCTCAATCTCTCCCTCTTCCCAGGCTCAACTTTATTCCCAACTCTTCTACATCCTTCCCTTAAATGACACAGTACAATTAGGAATGAGGTTGTGGTCAGTCATAATTCTTCAGCCCTTCTTCTTCTTTACACTCTTGCCCAGCTTCAGGATGGAGTCTTTCCCACAGGATACAATCCCTCACAAACTGCTCCAACATGACTCCTTCCATGAGCTGTAGTTCTTCACGAGCTGCTCTAGTGTGGGTCCCTTCCATGGGGTACAGTCCTACAGGGACAGTCTGCCCTACTGTGGGTGCCCCATGGGGTCACAGATCCTGCCAGAAAATCCTGCCAGACCCTGCCAGAAAATCTGCTCCTGGGTGGGATCCTTTCCATGGGCCACAGGTCTCGTGCAACATTCCCACAGCATCACAGCCTCCTTCAGGCATCCCCCTGCTCCAGGCTGGGATCCTCCTTGGGCTGTAGGTGGGTCTCTGCTCCCCCATGGACCCCCATGGGTTGCATCAGGGGCTGCAAGGGAACATCAGCTCCAGTACCTGGAGCACCTGCACACAGCCCCATATTCTCCCTGTAAATGGCAGTCATGCTCATTAAATTAAGAACATAACCAACATCAGCTTCTCAGATCAAACAACCATTTCTGTGAAATCTTTCTCCATGGAAGTCTTCCAGATATCTTGAAGCAAGCCTTTCCAAAAGCAGGAAGGAGAGCAGTCCCACACAAAGCAGGAAGTTTGATTAAAGCTCCTCCAGATATCCCTCCAAACCCTCTTTTATTTTCTTCACTATAATGATATATTCTCCAGTGTTTTGTTCTTCCCTTTGCTATTTTTTTCTGGACCAAGGAAGCCTTGAGACAGAGACAATTTTTATTTATTAGCCTTTGAATAATGACTTTTTTCCTCAGTGTTTTAAGTGAGATAAAATAAGTCATTTATCCTTCAGGAAAAAAAAAAAAATCAAACCAAAACAAACAAATGCTTTCCAGGGCAAATCTAGACTAGATTATCTGATCTTTGACCTTTAAAAATGGCGGTGGAAGGAACAGGATTCTCCACTTCTTCTTTCACTTTTTTTCATGGTTCCCAAAATATGTTTCCCAAACAGTTGCTCTGTCCTGCCACAGGAGGGTTGTGCGAGTAGCAGTTTCCTTGATAACCTCAGGCTGTGTGAGAGAGCTGCATGAGCAGACACACAAAGTTTTTATGTGCGTGTTCTGATCCATTTTTTCACTTCCATTGCATCAGTAAGTAATTAACTGTCATGAAGACGAACCCTTAGAGGGCATCTTGTCTCAAAAAGTTATCACCTCACTAGGCAAAGCCACACAAGACCTTGTGGTCACCAGCTTCCCTTTTGGTTTAATAAACTGCTGTTGTTTGTGAAGGTATCACTTCTCACTGTGGTCTGGAGGAGGGAGGAAATAATTAGCTGCTGGCAAGCAAGTGGAAAGGAAATACACTGTCATCATTGACAAATGGAGGGAGACACTGTCAGCCACAAATTGTTTGAAGTCCCACATGCTTTCTTCAATTCTCAAAGGTCATCCTGGAAGACTGGGTGATGACCTCAGTGCTGGGGACACTAAGATTGCCCAGCCAGGGCTGGGGTTCTGTTGTCACTGTACACAATCAGCTGTACAAACACACATGCTCTCAAAGTGTTTTCATCTGTGAACTCTCAGATGGCTTTTTCTACACATGAGAAGGTCTGAATTTGTCATGGGTGGGGAATAACAAGGGCCACGTGGTGACTGAGCAGCACTGAATGCAGTGCATTTTGCCTCCTCAAGTTTCATGGTTGCATCTACTGCTGGTTACAAGTATCCACTTTTCTATGTCCTAGATGCCTTTTTTATGACTGACAAAAAAGAACTTTCAGTGAATTACATTGGCAATGCTCACGTCCCTCATAAATAATGCTGTCTTGTGATTAGGGGGCAAGGAAAACAAAAATGATGAAGTCAGTCACCATGGATAACCAGCATGATGAAAGGTGAATGCACAATCTTACTTACCCTCATACCCAAGGGCTTTGCCAAGTCATGAGATATGATAACATTTCAAAATTCCCACTGAAGCTTTTTTTGTAAAGCTTCTAGGCAGCATCCACCTCACCTCTTTTCCTTTTCTGTTCTCTGTCAGGGTATCTATGAAACTCCTGACAGCAGGTAGGCAGCTGGTGGGTCATGACTGCTGCTTTTGACACAGGGAATGATTGTCCTCTTGATACCCTGTGTTCCCACCATCTGTCTGTCGTATTTGCCTGCTGTGTCTTGTTTTATCTTTGCATTGCAGACTCTTCAGGGTTGGCTTTCTTTTGACGTGTATTTCTGAAGTGCAGAAAAAGGTAGACTTCTACTTCAAAAGTCCCGGACACATAAAGAAAATAAGTAATAATCCACTTTTTTTTTCTTTTTTTTTTTTTTTTTTAATAGCAAGAAAATTGCATCTGGGTTAGTCATGTACTCAGAGACATACAAATCTGTTCCTAAACCTGACAGAATTTTTTGCTTATAGGAAAATGAATAACTTTTTGTAATTTTCAAAAAGAAAAAGCTCTTACAGCAAGAAATGAAACACTGAGTGCAGTGAGCACAGAAGCTGAACTAGAACATTACTTATACTGGTACCTAAGATTTTCTTTCGCAACAATATGAAAGTGCCAGACACATTCAGTAGGTGATATCTATTTCCCCTGTTGCTCTTTAATAACTGTTGCTATATAGCTTTTTCTCTGGACAGAAAGAGTAATACTCCTGTCCATCACACAAGATGTAACTGCATGCAGAGAAAAAAGCATTGGTATTAAGATGTGTCTTTGGTTCCTTCACTGTCAATTGCACTTCCAACGTACCCCTCAGCAACAACTGCTAATATTAAACAATCAATTAAATGTAAGACCGAAATTAAATGTATTTTATTTTGAAGTACCAGGATGAGAATTTTGTGTGGCATAATTTGTGATTACACAGAAGTGTTCCAATGAAAGTTTTTAAAGTGGAACTGTTCCACAAAGTAGAAGTTTGTCTTGTAGAAAATAAAGATGTTATAAAATCCAAAGGACTGCTGTCCAAGCAACACCTTCAGGGTCAGTGTGCTTATTACACTAAGAATTTGTAGTGAAGAGCAAATTAGACATGAACATGCACTACAAGAGCACAAAGCATTTGGTACCACTGTGCTGGATTGCAGGCATGAAAAGAGGAGCAGAAATTTGATGGTTTCTAACCAAGAATATCTCTGGAACCTGATACCTATTTCCAAGTATATTTAAAAAATCACATAAAAATGAAGTGGTTTTCTATATAGGAAAAAAGTGATTCACAACAGAAGCTAAACACAAAATCTATGATGGCCATTCAGTTAATTACTCTAGAACTGCTCTCTGAAAAGAAGTTCTTCGGTATTTGTCATCTGTCCCCCTGCTGACACCAATAAGTGGTAAATTATCGCCCTTGATCACAGGACATTCTGCAAATACCCAGGTCTTGGTGGAGGCACCACCATATGGAGCATGGGGTAACTTCAGTGATCCAGTAAGGAATAAAAATCCTTTCAGTTTAAAGAGATGTAATAGTAAGGAAAATATTTTTAGCTAAAAAATGCCTTGTTAACACCTGTATCTATATACAAGCTGTGTAACAGAAGAATGAATTACATTTTGCGCCTTTGTTTGTTTTATTAATGGATGACTTGTGGGCAACATATGCAAAAATCCATCAGCTCAGTGAAATGATCTAAAGATTTACAACACCCATTAATCTCTAGGAAAAATACAGAGAGAGAAATATTAAATTTCCATTTTACTGACAATGCAATAGAGTGATTGTCATGACTCATGGTGTTCTGGCTCCAGCACCAAAATGCCACTTAAAATCTCAGGGTTCACATTTTTAATCTCTTTGGTGTTTTGGGGCGAGGGATTTTTTTTGTTTGTTTGTTTATTGGTTTTTTTGGTTGGTTGATCTCCCTAGGAATTCAGCTGACTTGGACATTCTCCTCAGTGTCACAAGGTGGGGCTGGCACAGAGTAGAACTGCAATCAGTCAGAGTGAAGTGATGCTTCTCTCCAGGTAATACCTTATCAGAGTTGTGTGTATCAGTGATGGAGACTGTCACATTTCGTGGTAAATCCTGTACAGTAGCACCACTGTAAAGAAAAATCTGACATTTATGGTGAGGCGATATTTCAGCTAGATGGCTGCAGAACTTTTTTTTTAGTTCTGATTTCTGAGTTCGCCCCTGTGCAGGATTTCTCACCATCTCTCTCTACCGGTAAATACTGAGATCATTACAAGTACATTTCCTATGCTACTATAAATAACACCATTTAAATATTCATCTGCAAACATGTCGCAATAAATTATATAAAGACTACTTATGATTCACTGCAAATTATTGGATCCTGAAGCCCTGTGAAAAGTATCTGATTCTGAAAAATCCATGTGTTTATTTTTTCTAATGTGAGAAAAATAACCAAGTTTGAATGATTTTTTGAGATACATCTCTGCCAGCCAAGGTTTGGGCTAACATTGTAGAAATCAATAGGAACTCTCCTGTCAATTGCATTATGTACTGGATCAGACCTGCAGAATATTATGCATCTATTTGCATTGATTACAGGCGCTTTTTATTCCCACTCCTGGAACTGGCTGCAATATTATCACTGGTTTTTAGAAGGGGCAATGTAGTGTGTCAGTTTGAAAGATTGCTGCCTCCTGGCCATATTAAGTTAGGAATAAAAAGATGTAAGTTCCATATTTCCCAGGTCCAGCTTTATACTGAAACACCACTACAAAGCACATTCCCTCTTCTGTAATGCCATTATTGGCATCCCACATGTGTCGTGCTCCATATCACTGACTTCTTTGTGTCTCTGAGACTTTCCTTTGTGTAGGCTCTGGTTTCTCACACAAGAAATCACACAGAATGTCTGGAACCTACAACTTTTTGTAGCTACTCTGGGACAGATTCATATTTTGAAAATAATAACTGCATTTTAGAAGAGTGGAACATAGTCCCTTCTCCCAGGTAACAAGTGAGAAGATGAGAGGAAATAGCCACGAGTTGCATCAAGAGTTTAGATTGAATATTAGGAAAAAAATTCTTCACTGAAAGAGTGGTGGCATTGGAACAGGCTGCACAGGGAAGTGGTGGAATCACCTTCCCTGGAAATATTCAAAAAACATGTGGATGTAGCATTTGGGGACATGGTTTAATAGTGGTTGGTTGAATAATATGGTCTTAGAGGTTCTGTGATTCTGTGATTTTTAGTCTTTGAGGTCTAGAAAGAACAGCTCACTAGAGAGTGTCAAAATACCACGAGAATTAAGAGCTAGGAGGTTCCTGTTGCCTGGGGATCATGGGAAGGTGGGAATAACTGGAACAATGCAGATTAGTAAAGAGAAATCTGGGCTGGGACATGGAACCCACTTTTGCCACTGGCTGTGTGATGAGAGGTCCTAACACAAACTGAGCTTCATGGCACACCTCATATAAGCACTGCTCTCACACAGTTACAGGAGTTTTGCAAAAAAGCAGAACAAGTTTTGGTTATGCAAGGCTGAAAGCTAAATCTCTCTTAGTTTTGTCTAAAATGCTTTCTTGTATTTTAATCCATGAGTGATGACTTTATGAAGCAACATGCCACAGAGCTGAGATTGCTCTTCACAAGCAAGGGGAATTGGGAAACCTTGTGTGTCTTTAGATCATAATAAAAAATAAAAAATAATTAAACATACAATGATAATAACGATAGCAATAGAAGATATATAGAAATATTTTTTTAAATTCCTTATAGTTAAATTATAAGAGTGTGATTTTACTGATAATTGGTCAATTAAAACCAAATTCACCAACATTGGTGGTTGACATGCCTACAGACCTTGGGATTCCACACAGGAATTCCACTGGAAAAGAGTAAGAGAGGACTAAAGTTGTAAAATCTCACTGGATTAGCACAAGAGTCAAAAACAATCATAAGACTTAGAGAAGAAGGAAAGAAGAACTTACCCTCTTTTTAAAATTTATCAAAGGTCTTTTAACCAACATCTCCTTGTGTGTTCCCCAACCTCTCCTCTATTAACTTATACTGACATATTTTGAAATATGACAATTATTCAATGAAACTATAAATAAACCTCCTCCCCCTACTCCCCCAAATACAGTCTATTAGATTCAAAGCCTTCATTTCTGTTTTGCATAATTGACATCATTATCTGTCAGGTTGCTGGGCTCAGGTTTGCAGTCATTATGAGATCATTAGAAAAAGGGTTGTAATAAGTTCAGAAGGCCAATCGGCTCTATTCTAATCACTGGAGAAGCGAGTGCTGATAGGGGCCTCAGGGAGAAAGTATTGAAGCAGCTAGAGGATTTTTAATGACCAAATCAAGTTAGGAAAATCACCACCTGTGCCTCAGTGAACAGGATAATTTCAGCTTGGGTGAGGGTGAGTGTAAAATGGATTTGTAATCACTTTTATTTTTCTCTCCATTCTTTTTTTTTTTTTCTTATTTTTATATTTTCTTAGGACTGACGTTGGTGACTGGAAATCTGCAGAGCAGAGCAGCAGAAAATAAGGAAAAAAATCCAGAAAATAAGGTTATTGAAGGAGAATGAAAACAGTGTCCTGTAGCAGCTGAAGGCAGTTGCAGGTCAGAACAGAGACTTAGCCAATTCAGGGAAACCTTAAGCATTTCAAAATTAAGGGGAAGCAGTTCTGTAACCTAAATATGAAAGTGCACTCTTTTTATCAGTATTCAGGTGGGGAGAGAAAAGCCACACCCACAGATGACTCAGTCCATTGTAGTTTAAGCTTGTGAGGCGACTGGACAGGTAACTTGTCTGGGAGTGTCTGCTTTCCTCCGTTCTCTCCAGAGGGAATATAAATGAGTAGCTGAGTTAATAAAGATAATTATTAGACAGTTAAATGATCACTCCAAGGTTTAAATGACTCTCAGTCATGACTAATTCTAGCAGACACAGGCACACTGATTCTGCCTCTGACTGGATTTTGGACTTGAATGTGCGGTTACTCAGTCCTTCCCCAAGACACTGCTAATCCTGTCTTTCTCTTATCCATCCAGACATCTCCCAAAATCCTATCGCTCTCTTCCACATTGCCCTCTTCCATATTTCCATTTTGCATTCTTCAGAGTTATCTATGTAAGAATTTTCAGAAAGCCTAGAGCTCACTTTGCCTATGCTCATGAGGAGATGCTGTGGGAAGCCCTAAGCACAAGTTAAGTTATAACATCTTTCATCAGCACTCGATAGCTTGGGTTAAACACCATGCTATTTGTATTCACAAGGCTTCCAGTTAATATGGAGCACAGGCAGACAAAATTTCCATCTGCTTTGGATGCAAATAGAATGAGCTCATGTCTGCTCAGAGGGCAAGAGCCCATGTAGATGTATCCTGAGTCTGGCTTATCTCTTAGATAATAAATTAATCAGAGCAAGAGCAATCTCTTCTTTGTATGTTTTTACAGCCCCCAGCACAGGAAATTATGGGTCCTGCTGAGGTCTGAAAAGACCACTCCATTTTGAAAACTGAAATTTAGAATGAATGCACTGTCATTCATATCTTCATTAAATAAATAAATGGAGCACATTAAAGCCAAGGTGAAAAATATTCAGCAGATATACTTTTAATGGAAAGATAATTTAATTGAAAAATAATCTGTTCACAATATTCTCATATACACTATTTTATTAGATCCTATTACCAAGAACCCATTCACTCTGCATCCTTTGGAAGATATTATAAGGAAGGGAAAATTTAGGCTAGATGAATGGATAGTATGTGGGATGAATGAATCTTCCTGTATTAATATATCTCATGTTAACAGAGGTAGGTAATTAAAATAATCTTTATAAAACCAGATATAAGTAAGGAGACTGACTAAGACAAGATCATGTCAGGTCTTTTTTTTTTTTTTTTCCCCTATGTATCAGACTGTTCTTTCCCTGTCAAGAGAGGTTGCTTCCTTGAAAGTTTTTTTGTTTTTCCCCCTTTTTCACACAGAAACCTTTGACTTTATTATGAAACACTACTGTCCACATGAGGGGCTGTTTAAAGCAAAGTAACATATGGTAGTTCCCTTCCTCTATTTATACTATCAGATTTGTGGCTTATTTTGCTCAAAAATAGGCATTTAGGCCTCCAAAGAGCACTTTATTCTGTGTGAAATTGCTATATAAGGTTATTCAGTAAATGAATCAATAATGGTCCTACCCGTTCTCAGGGATATCGGATTTTACTTCTTAACAAAATAAAAATATGAACTATATGAAACAGATCTCCTTTTTTTTTTTCCTAAAGTTGGAGGAATCAGACTATCTGACCGCAGTTCATTGCCTTTGCAATCACTCCTAGAGATGCTGAAAGAGAAGCTCCAGTTGTCACAGTCATCGAGACGTGCAGAGCTTTTTTGATGGTTTTAGTTTTGAGATGCGTTCTGTACACATTTTTTTAAAGGTTTTACTATTTACTATTAATTACGTATTTATTTGGAGGGCCAGACCCAGAGAGTGGCAGTGAATGGTGCTGCAGCCAGTTGGTGGCTGGTCACCAGTGGGGCTCCCCAGGGCTCAGTACTGGGTAGTTCTGTTTATTGTCTTTATCGATTAAGTGTACAAGGGGATCGAGTGCACTCTCAATTGGTTAATGGACAACGCTAAGTTCAGCAGGAGTGTTGGTCTGCTGGGGGTAGGAGTGCTCTGCAGAGGGGTCTGGACAGGCTGGATCAATGATCCGAGGCCAGCTGTATGAGGTTCAACAAGGCCAAGTGCCAGGCTGTGTCCCTGGGTCACAACAACCCTGCAGTGACAGAAGGCTGGGGCAGAGTGGCTGGAAAGCTCCCAATGGACAAGGACTGGGTTCAGTTTTGGGCCCCTCACTACAGGGAAGATATTGAGGTGCTGGAGCATATCCAGAGGAAGGCACAGAGCTGGAGAAGGGTCTGGAGCACAAGTCTGATAAGGAGCAGCTGAGGGAGCTGGGGGTGTTTAGTCTGGAGACAAGGAGGCTCAGGGGAGAGCTTATTGCTCTCTGTGACTCCCTGAAAGAAGATAGTAGCCAGGTGAGGGTTGGTTTCTTCTGTCAGGAAACTGGCACCAAGACAAGAGGACATAACCTCAAGCTGTGCCAGGGGAGGTTCAGGCCAGGCATGAGGAAGAATTTCTTCACTGAAAGGTTGGTTAAGCATTGGAACATGCTGCCCAGCAAAATAATGTAATCACCATCCCTAGAAGTGTTCAAGAAATGACTGTGTGGCACTCAGTGCTGTGGTTTAGTTGACAAGGTGGTGTTTGAGCAAAGGTCGGACTCAATGATCTTGGAGGCCTTTTCCAACTTTAATGATTGTAAGATTATTTTAAAGCATATTAGAGGTAATTATATCTTTGAATATGTTAGCACATCTCCTACCTGTGAACCCTGGCTAGTCAACAACACCTTCAACCCTAGTGTAAGATTCACCTCACTGACTTGAACTGTTAAACCATTCCTCCGGTCTCTAATGACTATTAAAGAGAAACAGATGTTTTTAGAAAATTAATACTAATGCTCTTACTACTAATAATAACAATAACAATTTTTATGCACCTCGACATAAAGACAACCTAACCATCTGAAATAGCTTGTTTCTGTCTGTTGACTACAACATTAGCTGATATTCTTTTGCCTGTAACTTCACATCATCTGAATATTCATAAAGTACAGCATGAACATTTTTTTCTTCAAAATCTGTCTTCCTTGGTCGTCTGTAATTTTTATGAAGAATGAAAACTCCAGTTCTCTCTGTGTAAAAACAGTGGTATTTCTAGGCACTATGTTTACTCAGTGTTGACCAAAGACAGAGGGAAAATTTCCACTGAGCACGTGGCAGGGCACTGTGACGGAAGAGTAGCTCCTTTCGCACCTAAGTTCAATAAGTAAATGATTCTTTAATTGTTAAGATTATCAATCTGAAGCATTTAGTTTTGTCTGCAACACAATATATGAAATACATGCTAAAATGACCACAGTTCATCTTAATGGAAAAAGCCTGCCTCACTATCTGTGACAGATATAGCCCTTAGCAACATAGATATGAGAACAGTTTGACTCACAGACATGGAGAATTGGCCCTGCAAAGCTCAAATTCCTATTTCAATTCCTTGTCTAATTTGTGAATCATCTTGGTTCGAAGATTCATGTCAACAGTTCAATATAAGACATTTTCTGCGCTCATGCAGACTATGTGCATGCTGAGATTTGTTCATCGCCAGAAGCTCTTTAAGGACTTTAGATGAGAACAATTAATCAAGTGAAAATTTATTTCAGTACGTGATTTGATTCAGTTACAGTCTCAGTCTCCAGGCTCAAGGTACACATAAAGCTGTTCCCCTTTTTACCTACTACTGCTTGTTTTCAAACCTCTCCTGAGTTGTGATGTGTGTCAATGTATGAAGCTTTAGCTAATAGCTCTGCTTGAACTGAAGTTTTTGATCTCACTCCTTCATTAATCCAGCTGGTAAATTCTTCTTCCTTTTAAGAGCAGTATGCTATTCTGGAAATTATTCCACTGGACAAAATACATCACCCTTACTCAGGCAGAAGTGCCTTGTAATGTAGTGTCATTGAATTTAATGATTGAGCTGCATAAGAAAATATTAATGCAAGTCAAATGAGTTACAAACATGGCCCTTAATTGGCATAGATATAAATGATGGATTTGAATTCTTCATTTTCCTTCCTTTATTTTAAATGAGGTGTTTGTACAACTTAATTAAGAATACAAAAAGTCTTGTACTTGCCTGGCAGAGACATTGGAGGCTACAGTTTCCAGTGATGATTTTGGAAACCCACCCTATCCTGTTATTGATGAGCACCCTTTCCTAGACTTTGACCTGGTCAAAGACAGTATAAATCATAGAATCATAGAATTGTTTAGGTTGGAAAAAACTTCTAGTATCATTGAATCCAACCAACAATTTAACACTGCCAAGTCCACCACCACACCATGCCCCTAAGTGCCACATTTACATGTCTTTTAAATATATCCAGGGATGGTGACACCACAGCCCTCCTAGGCAGCCTGTTCCAGTCTTTGACAACACTTTCAGGGAAGATTTTTTCTAATGTCCAATCTAAACCTCTCCTGGTGTAATGTGAGACCATTTCCTCTTGACCACCTCCGGTCAGGTAGTTGTAGAGAGTGATAAGGTCTCCCCTGAGTATCCAGGCTAAACACCTCCAGTTTCTTCATCTGCTCTTCACTACTCTTGTGCTCTAAACCCTTCACCATCCTTATTGCTCTTTGGACATGCTCCAGCACCTCTATTTAATAACTGCATATTGAAGAGCCATTTTGCTTTTAAAAATCCACTTCCTACAGAATTGGATGAACATTCACCTTTCTGTTGCCAAGTGTGTGGCCTTGTTAGATGGCCTTTTCTGATACACAGATATTCCACTGCTAATTGGATCTGCTTCAATATTTGTCAGTAAGAGTAAGAATATACCAAAGGAAACACGGAAAAGATATCCAAGCCTGAAAGTTTACTTCTTCAGATACCTTCAATCTTTTTTCCCCTGCTTTTATAATAATGAAAGCTTATGTACATTGTTTTTCATTATTTTTTATCTTAGAGTCAAATCTGTAATACTTAATATTTCCTTTGGACATAAGTCTCTTGCACGAGAGCTGACAGCATCTTTGTGGTATTTATTGATGAAAAATATGAAAGTATTTTTGTCTTGATTGGAGAAGCCATTTTGGACCATTTTATGCCTAGTAAAACCATTCTGCATTGCTAAACAGATTGCCCTGTTTGCTTCCAAAAAGAAATTATACTAAGAGAATTTTAACATACATTGAATTCTGGAGTAAATATATGTTGGTTTTGTTGCTGTTATAGTAGCTTGTTTGTTGTCTGCTTGCAAGGCGTACAAACTTTCAGCTAACAGGCAGATATCTTCATCTGAGCACACTTAATAAAGAGTGGATTGAGATTTTACAAAATTCAATGTTGACAAAAAATGTGCCAAGGACATATTCCACCTTTTCCCCTTTAAGGGAAAGTTTTTCATCTTATGCCTTCACGAGGAGCCTCCCTGTGGCTCAGAAGAGATCAGAGGGTCTCACATAGGACTCTTCCTGTTACAGCATTCTCCACACAGCCCCGTAGAATCAAATAGAGGAGAAAACACATACAAGACCACAAACGGTGTAGAGGCAGGAAAAAATGGAAATCCCTTGTTGGTACAAAGAAGGAAAATTTTTTACTAAATTATGCTGGATGAATTGTCAGGTGAAGGGAGCATGACCAACTCTACATTTTCTGCCGTAGGCTCTGAGATTGCTGCAAACCAAATCTTGTACAGAAGTAGATTGAGAGGATATTGATAAATCCTTCATTTAATGTCTACATGACATAGGAAACACACACAGCTGCATAAGGATTAGATCTGAGCTTCCTGACATTCACCTAATTAGTATTTATTCTCCAACACTTGGTTGCTATTGCAATGTATGGTTGCGAGAGTGCTTCCAAGAGAAAAAGGGAGTATAAAAAGGATTTGTTGTTCGCAGGTCACTATAATATCAAAGAATGGTCAAGCCTTACAATATTTATCTTAAATAACTAGGTATGCCATTCAAGTACCTTAACAAGACATCTAATCCTTCCTGTATGGTACCTTATACTTGAAACACTGGATAATCAATGTTTTTATGTCAGATTTGTGCCTAAGTAATTCCTGCCTCCCCTCCTCCCCCCGCCCCAATCACACAGAGCACATCTGCATTGCACAATTCTGGAAAATAAAAACTAATTTGGAGAAAGAACAGCTGATCAGCAGTGTTCAACGTCATGGAGATTTTATTGCTTTCTTTTAACTGAAGCCTTGGACAAGATTCTACTTCTTCCACGAGTGTTGAATCTTTCAATTGTTTTGAAAACTGTAGTAACTGATTGTACAGAACACAACACAGTACTCTGCCATCTGATACTGCAAATAATAAATTGAATTTCCCTGCTTTTCTAGGGAAAACATTCAGGTGACAGATGGTAATTTTTAGGAGATAAAGAGTATATTACCCAAACAGGCTTGAGAGGGATATAAGTTTTCTAATGACTTTCCCATGGAAAGATATGTTAATAAATAAATATAATAAACATTGTCTATGAAATTTGAATTATAATTTAAAATTTGATCACAATTGCCGAGGCCAAGGCTTTTTTTTTCTATTCTTCATTTCTCTGATGAACTCCAACATCAAGAAAATGACAGGGTTGTTGTCATTCAAATTTTATGTGGAATTGTGATTCTAGGAGTCATAATAACTTTATTGTACTAGGCATTTTACTCATAATTAATACAGGGCAGTCCAGATGTACCTCTTGAGCAGACGAGATGATCAAAACACAAGAGGGGAAATAAGGACATAGAATTATTCAAGCATCAGTGACAGAACTGGAACTGCTTAAGGTCATAATAACTCATTGAATCTAACACTTGTTATTGGAGAAAATAGAATTTCTGCTCTATAAGAAATCAAATGGTCTCTCAATTTGATCATAGTGTCTCAAATGTCAGCTCTCACAATTTTCACTACTTCTGGGATAAAAAGTTGTCCTGCTAAAAGGGTTATATGCCTAGTAATGCTCAGTTGTCATGTATTTTTTAAAGGGACAGAAATATTTAGTGTGGAGGGAAAAAACGTCTGTTTCTCTGACTTTTTTCCTATTATCATTTGAAGGAAGTATTATTCACCTTCACCATCCATGCTTTTCAACTTCTCTCTTTTCATAAGTGACAGAAATGCATGTAGATATGGATGATTCAAAACTAGACATGTAGATACATATGAGGTACAAAAATACCTACTGCCCTTCGTCACAGATTTTCTTTGGGTCTGGAAGTACTTCAGCAAAACCATATCTGACAGATGGACACGCCTAACAGGAATACTGTAAGATTACACATTGTTAGGAAAAGTTTTGCTATGAAGCAGAATCCAAATCACTTTTAAGATTCTGCAGTTGAGGATTTTAAATCAAGGCAACCCTCAGCATCTTGTCAGTGTTCTAATACCTAAACAAAGAGAGAAGGAAGAGGAAAAAAAGTGTTGACTTTGCATTACCAGCTAAACACTCAGCACACATGACTGGGCATGACCTTTCTGTTCAAACACATGCTCTCATCAACCAGGACAATAGAGGATGTCAGGCTCTAATGTTTGATATATATTCCACACGCTTGGTGAGCTGGATATGGCCCATTTTACTTTCCAATGAAGTAAGCGGTCCTGAACACACAATCATTTCTGGTAATGGCTTTTTTTTTTTTCTTTTTTCTCCCTTCTGAATTGCGGTACTGGATGAAATATTTTGGGGTTATTTTCTTGTTCTTATGCCAAAGTTTATGCAGCTTTCTAAAAAAGTCATTTGCTTTTGTGCTTGAGGTTTCAGTGATATTCGGGCTAGGGTATTATGTAGAGAGAATGGTTTCCTGACCAAATGTCATCAAGTGAACATCCTGGGAGCTGATGGATTTTTAAGGGAATTTCCAGTTAACGTACGAAGTGAACATATTTGTTTCTTATAGAGAGGAATCAGTAATAGGTTGTACTATAAAAATGCTTTTACATTCTAAATAGAAAAAAGAAATAAGAAAAGATAGACCAAAGTGCTTTTCCAAAGAGCCAACGTTGATAGTGATAAGAAAACTGTGCAACCAATTCTCTGAGCTCTCCCTGGAATCAAAATATCATCTGGTAATTATAAGAGTGATAAATTACCTATTTTGATCTTCCTCCCCATTAAATCTTAAGGCTTTGATGGTGCTTTTGATGTGCCACTGATGGAAAAACTGGAGAAAGATGGAGAAGGTGGAAGGCAATTTCTTGCGTTGCACCAGAAGTCTCATTCCTTTCTGATGTCATTTCTTGTATTACATCAAATTCCCAGGCCTCTAGTTACTTCTAGGTTTCTTTTTTTGTTTTTTCTCCCAGGACGACAGTATTCTACCTCTTCATTTGCTACCTGAAGTAGCAATCTTTATGCACTCTGACAAAAAATCAGTGTAGTGGAAACAGGACTCCCTCCATTATTTGTTTTTCCCCATCACCTTCTTTCTACATTTCATCAGTGCCTCTCTGGCCTCCACCAAGAAGATAGAATCAAATCTGAGCCCAACTTATCAAAGAAGATTCCAATACCATACTCACCAAATTCAAAAAAGGGCCGTGAAGGAACAGATCAAAGAAGTGGAGTTCTCTGGAACAACTTTGCTACATTACAGGGTTCTTTTTGTTTTCAGAAAATCTTAATGAGAAAAGCCCTGTTTTCCTCCTCTGATTGTTTTCTTTTTCCTTTTCTTTATACAAAACCTTCAATTGAGTTCATTTAATAATAAAAATCATATTTTTTGCACATTATGTACTTATTGTCTACGTAAGTGCATGAAAACATGAGTTATTTCACCTGCCTCCACTTAATTACCCCAGTAATGCTACATAAATATCCTGTAAGCAATGAAACAGAAAGAATAATTTTCATTGCCACAATATATTTACAAAACCTAGATTCTGGCCAAAATGTTGCAGTCCTGGCTGTATTTTTTGCTGGAAGTGCAAAGTTTTATAGTGATAACTACAGACTTGCATCTTGGTTTGGCTTTGTATTTCATGCAAAATATGGCATTTCAGCAGATAATGTCTCCAGTCAAACAGAGCAGGATTTCTAGCCAAATTCTGACACAGTGTGATCTGGGAGCATTGTGAACTGCTTACATGAAGGCAAAGAAATATCTTCTCACAAATTTATTGGCCAAGAAATGCTTCTAAAAAGGTGATTATCAGACACTCCTTATAGGCAGTTTTTGATTTTCATCACTTCTTATTTGTTTCATAGTAGGTACTCAAATCAGTGTCTCCAGGAGTCAAAATTGTTTCTGGTACAGCAGTGATCTGCAGAAGTTTCCATTTATGGAAATCCAATTTGGATACCTAAGCTCCACAAAACTAAGTATACTCCTCTCTCTTACCTTCTTTTGCACAGGTTTAGATGCATCCTCTCTCAGAAATTACATACTTTCTTTGGTTATTTGGAGAAATTATTATACCTTATTGCCTCCTTTCGAGTGCTTTATCTATTTGGCCCAGTACCTATCTACATTTTTTTCTGTGTTGGACAGCAATTAATGCTCATGGTCAGAAAGAAAATCTACAGCGAAACAAGAAATAGAATCTCTGTATTTCAAACCTCTGTTTATAATCTTAACACCTACAGCATGCTTTGGCCTTGTGAAAAAATATTTTAAAAATTGCAAACAATCCAAAAGCACCTCTCCTCTAGAATCCAACAGAGAGTTATTCTACCATTGATTTTCTGGGATTCATCTGTTCTGAGTGCCAAATAAGGCTCTGTCCTGCACCATAAGCTTCACTGTGATAATGAAGTCAAGATACATATTTAAATGTCTATGACTGAGGCTTCAGAATTTAGACTGTACTATTTTCCTATTCCTGCCCTTCACTGTCTCAAATCATTCTACTCCATCATCTTGTTCTTTATTTGATGTTCTATCTCCAACATCATTATGTTCTTTGTTTTCAGGACTAAAAGTTCCTTGAGATACTAGTTACTTTTTAACTGATTAATTTTTCTATGAAATGATCAGTTAGTAAAATTTTGTGCATTATATTAAAATGGATAAAAATTATAGCAAAACCTCCACAGACCTCTGGAGAGGGAATTGACTGAGACCACAATAAATCTCTAAAGAGATGCAGGTATTAGTAAATTAAGCATTTCGAGGATAATTCCCTGATAGTGAGACCATCTGTCACAGTCGGACATGTCCATGTCATTAAACTCTAAAATTGCATAGCTAAATCCAAACATATTTAGGAATCTTTTCAGATCCAGGAAAGCTGCTAAACCATGCTCAAAAATTTATTCATACAGTCCCAGTTGTGCAAAGTTAAAACCATAGCAAGGATCATTCTAACAATTCAGTCACTTAACAGGAACTTTTCCTGATTCTTTTCAACTTATTCATCACAAAGCTTAGAGAAGCAAAAGGTAACAAAAAAGCAGTGATAAGAAAACACTTGGAAGTAAGATGCAACAGTCAGTGACTGACACATTGGAAATATAAACTGAGGTCTTCAAACTCTCATTTTTACAACTCAAATTGGCAGAACAGTTCAACGTTTCTTTGCTTAGGACAGCATTAAACTGAATACTTCACTGTGTTTTCCTTCTTCTTGTAGTTGTTTTTCCTTTTCTTGAGAATGACACTTAAGATTACCTTGTACAAATACTGAAAGTAAAATTGTTCCTAAGTCATGACAGGAAAAAATTCAGCACTTGAATAAAAAGACTTTCTGAAAGACCAGACTTTTGTGAAGAGAGTCACATTCTGAAACAGAGAAACAGCAATAAAACTACAAGAAAATACACACGGTTCCAAAAAAATACAGTTATGAGCACTATATCTCTCAGAAGAATGATGCAGTGATATTCTGTCTCAAAAGACAAGCCAAGATCATAAGAATTTCACAGTAGTTACTAATAAGACTGAGATTTTAATTGAAGTTTAATGACATGGAACTTGCACTGATGCTCTTAGAAAATGAGTGAACTTTCACCTCTCAGTCCTATTTTCAGCTGTTGGCAGTCGAGAGTGACCAGACCAAACCATGTGTCTGGGCTATACTTGGAAAGTCTGAGAGCACTCTGAGACAAGAAAGTCATGTTGTTAATTTAGCCTCACTTATTAAAATGTTAATGAAACTTCAGCCACGGTGCGGTGCCAGGACAAAAGGAGAAAGAGTGAGAAAATAAAACCACTGAATGAGAAAAATTGTTGGTAGGCTCAAGTGAGGCTCTGCAGAAATCAAGAAATCTCTTGTTTTAGGGGAGAAGATATATACCTGTGTGGGATAAAGTGAAGAAAGTTCATGGCTAAGCTATTCCATTTTTCCTATTCCATTTTCCTTCCTTCTCTGTATTTTAAGCACAGACCTGCCTCCAGGCACTGAATCTTTAGGCACCTGTGACTTAAGGTCCCCAGAATATGTTTCTCATAAACATTCATCACTTTAGATTCCTACCTGAAAAATCAGGAGAGTGATGTTTATATGCTTTTGAAAAAATTGGAAGGTTGATTGGAACATATCTTACCTTGGAAATACAAGTAACTATTTTCATCTTTATTTTCCCAGAAGCATTTTCTTAGTTCTTGAGGGCTTTACCCTACTTATATGCAGGATTGTAGTTTTCTGCCATGTTAGGTACATGTCAGCGTATTTTGCATTCAAATACAGACTATTTGGGAAGGCTTGTATAGAAATAAAGACATGGTTATTCTGAACTTGTTGGAACAGAGGTGCTAGACGAGATGAGCTCTAGAGGTCCTTTCCAAGCTCAACTATTCTCTGTTCTTTTGCTCCAAACTCACAAGTACGTCCGTGCTGAATGTACTTCTCTAAGCCTTGGTTTGCTGGCATCACTCTCATTTCAGTCACCTCTTCCTGGGAGAGGTGTTCTGTGATTTGTAAGCATGGCAGATTCATAGCCTCACAGAGGGAGAAAGTGAGGAAGGACAGGCAAACAAATGCCTTGACAGCAGGACAAAATGGAGGAGATCCGGCAGCAACAAATCCAGCTTCACCTTAATTCAGTTTATCCCACCATCAAAACAAATGCCTGACGAACCATGGGACAACATTTCTGAACACAGAAGGGCCTTTTGTGGCACAGGACTGTAATGAGACATCTGCTGTGCTGACTGCACACAGATACAGCAGGGGCTGAAGAAGACAAGAAGAAGACAATAAAGTCTATCCAGCAAGCCGCACACTGCTGACAATGAACTGCTGCCTCACAGACCGCAGGAACACCCCAGCCACCGGAGCCACTGAATAAGACTTCCAAGAATATTGACTTTTGTTTGGCAGTGATGGTTTGGAATATACTACAGATCATATTTGTTTTACCAGAACGTGTGACAACTGACAAATTTCTTAATATGCTACAAGGCCATGTAGTGCCTTTACTAAGCGCCCTAGGGCCCCATTACACTAATATTAAAGACATTAGTGACATTTACAGTCAAATAAAGATACCACTGTCTCCACCAATTCAGCACCATGAGTTGTCTGCTCTGAATTTGACTTGCCTCCTTCGCATTGACAAAGCCTCACACCTTATGTTAGCTTTCCCTTTGCACAGATGAAAATAAAGATGAATACATTTCTAAGAGATGGAAACTTTAAAAATAGAGACCAGTGAGTAGGCCTGTGTTTGTACAGCACCTAATATAATGAACAATGGATGCATGCCCAGAAATCCTACATTTTGTCACATAAGAATAACTTATATTACAGTTATTTTGTGCTTCGTTTTACAATCATTATCCATTTTGCTCATAGCATCAGTCAAATAGTATTTCCACAGTAGAGAAGCATAAACAAAGATGAAGTAAAATAACAACAACTGCCAATTTAGGGTTATTTCCACCCATGAACTTCTGTTCCCAATGTACTTTTCACACATTTATTTTTCTAGGCTGGGAAGCAAAAACTAAAATAAATTGTGCCTCTTCTGTTTCCATACATTGAGACATGTATTTTTCAGCACTAAGATAGTGATTTAGTCAGCCCAGAAGAGTTCCAAGAAGCTTGGGTAACGAGAAAAGAAAGCAGCACAGAACAGTGAAATAATCACTACCAAATGAACATCTCTCTATAGGAGCAGGAAAGAAGGTCTCAGACTTGGTGGAAAATTGTCAGAGAAAACAGATACTTGTTCTTGACCAATATTCACTGTTTTGATGTATGTTGTTAATATTGCAGAGAAAACCTTTGAAAATCTGGAAATCCCTTTGCATACAATAATTCTGATAATCCAAAAACATATTTCACACTTCTGGGACACCATATTGTAGCAGATCATATAAAAGTATTTTTTCCTCCACCACAACACAGAAAAGGTCTCATTACCTCATGTACCCAAAGGATTAAAGTAAAAAAAAAAAAAA
>VZRL01005606.1:547347-629584 GCA_013397895.1 Origma solitaria
TGCTGAAGAAGTTTAAGTAACACAGGAGAATAATTTCATTACTCAAAGACAGTCAGTAGTTCCCTGCATTTACCAAAGACGTACAACTGGCTCAAATTTCCAGTGTTTGGGAGCATAATAATTCCCTAATATCTACCTTAATCACAAGTCTGCAAGATGCAAAAATGTCATTTTTTAAAAATAAAAAAGTGTAATTTTTGTTTTAATATTCAAAATGGGTCTAGTTAATGATTTTATCATTGTTGAAGAATATTTGATATTCAAAACATTGGCATTTTTTGTCTTATCTCTCCTTCTCTCTTTCTTAAAAAAAAAAAAAAAAAAAATTAGTTATTGCTGTTTTCCACTGAAACACATATATTTCACTAAAAGTATTGGTGGGAAGGTATCTGAAATCCAGGGAGAAATCTCTGCACACTGTAGCTCCATCTACATCAATAACCTGTGTGTACCCTGAAGCATTCCCAGACACTGAGATAAGCTGGCAAGGAGTCCCGCATCCATGTTAATGACCTGTCAGTCACCCAAAGAGCTCAACACTTGGAACCTGCCTGCTGGGATCCCTGGAATAGTCTAATTGCTAAATCTCATCCAGAAACCCTTTGGGAAGGTGCAGCTGCACTGGGCCAAAATCACAGCATAAAACACTTCTGGAATATTACTGGTGGAGGTATGTGACTCAGAATGGCCTGTGAGAAACCTGAATTAAAACACCTGACATTTTGGGAGTAATCCAATTTCACTTTCTCTCTCTCCACCACACACACAGAGCATAGGTCTGAAGGATTTCACATGCTTCCCAATTAGCAGAGGAAAAAGGACCAAGTGAGAAGGGACAAGAGCTGCCTGCAGTAATAGATATCAATTTATTACATCTGTAAGAGCAGAGCAGATCTCAGTGCAGTGTCAGGAGCAGCTTGCATGCAGACCCTCTCTTTATGGCAGCAGTGTGACCATAACCCCACACGGTCATGGTAATTATTCTTCTGTATTTGAACTCGTTGCCATAAAATCACCTTGGATTCCCCCATAATGATGGATGCAAAGATCACCTTTAGTGTTTGGGAGACTTCTCATGGGAGAGCTAAACAAAACTGAACCACATCCCTCTTTTTTTTTAATCTAAATTTTGATGGCTGATATTTCTGAAATTGCCTACTTCCCTTCACCAAAAAACCATTTTTGTGTGTTCCCTGACCTATCCATTTATACAGTGAGTGTATTTTAATCTCTACTTTCACACCCAAAGTGTTCTGTAAATAAATAATCTATCAGCTTCTGGTTTTATCCTAATAAGATGTTTCTGTGAAAATAAAATCCAGTTGAAGTCAGACATCTTGCTTGTTGTAATGTTTAAACGGTTGGGACATCAGACCTTTAGGACAAAGACTGAAGCAAAGCAGAGCAAAAATTTGAGGCTTATTGTCTCTTGTTGGGGTCCCAATATGGTCATACTTTCAGTGCAGACAAGCACCAGTAAATTTGTTACAGTTTGAAAAATGTGTGTTATTATATACCACAAAATTGCTTGCAATAATATCAAATGATCAACATGAGTCGCATCAAAATCCATGGATTTATCTTCCTGTATTCCAGGTGGTAAACCTGTCTGGCAGAAGCAAGCTGCTCCTGGCATCGTCTGTGTTTCGAACTGTCACCATCTTCATTTGTGACTGGAATCCTCATTGCCAAAAGTTTCAGACTTGGAAGCCTAAACCTTAAGTCTCTAAATATGAATATAAACACCTAAATTTAGAAATGTAAGAGCTAAAACATTCATCAAATATATCTACAGGCAAGTAGATCTTTCTTGTTCTTAAAGATGAGCAGAAATTAAAAATAAGTACTAGATTAAAGCCAGACATACTGAGTCGCAATTCCAAGTCTGTCTTCTAGGAAGGCAGATATGTTCTCAGAAATACAGACTAGCATTGCATGGAGAGTGGAATTTAATTAAAAAATTACTCTAGCTTATTAATCATAATATCCAACATTAAAAAAAAAGGTTAAAAAAATCTGTATTTTGCCAATCACCTCACAGAAATAGAAATTACTCTCCCTTCTTCTTCTTAAGTCTTCTAGATAATTAGAGACCAACCAAGATGTTCAGAATTAGTGCAAATTATCTTGTGTATTGTTCTATTTCTTTGTTCATTTGTTTATTTAATAATAAGTTCTAGTCTAGGATGCAAAAGTTATGTTGAAAAAATAGTTCTAACTGGCAATAATTTTTAGCAAATAGAGATAATTTGAATCCCTTTAAAAATTATTATCTATTTAATCTAAGATGTAATTAAAGACACATCATATTTACTGTAGTAGGTGTCTTATAGTTTTTTTTTTCTTTTTGTTTTTTTTTCACTGTGAATTTGACTGATACAATGAATCAATGTCTGTGCTGTGTGAAGGGAGATGTTGCATCCTGTGTGTGTCACTCTCTGAGAGTACCCTGGGAAAGGTCTTTGTGCCTTTGCAGGGAGTCAGAGCAGTGTAAGTGTGAGATAACTGAAGTAAAGCTGCTGCAAGATACCAGCACCAGCTCTGTACATGGGATTTGTCCCAGAAAATTAAAATGTTCTGTATGAGGCAATTTTCATTAAAGATCTGTTTAAAGTTCTGTCAGAAAAGTTTTGTTGGACACTTTTTGATCTATCTTAACTGAAGGATTCCTATTATTGGAATATCAGATTTGACATTTCACATGATAATCCCGCAAACTGATTTTGCATTATTTTGCTCAATCTGATATTGAAGTTAATTTATTTTTTTACTAACAATCCTATAAATATTTTTCCTTTTAATATCTATTCCTCCATTGCTGTCTTCCACCACACACAGCATAAATCTGCAGATCAAAGTAAAACAATTCTGTTCTATACAGTATGACTCCTACCTTCTTTTTATTGCTGTTGCTGTCAACAGCAGGATTTTTCTTCAAAAATGATAAGAGAGAATATAAAATATATACAAATCGGCTTAATCTACAGCTGTTTACCATAACATTTAACTGAGAAGCAAGTATTAATTATGAAAAAAATCACTATAGCTCTAATCCCTTAGTTCAAATGAAATAAATAAGCTCTATTATCTCTATTGATTGAGATTATATTAGTGTGTGGTATTTTAAAAAAATTATCCAAAACCACAATAGTGATGCAAAATGGTGATTTTATTTTTAAATCTTGAGCCCATGCTAAAAGCTGTCTGTGCCTTCATCTGAAGAAGGCTCATATATTTTCTTTCAAGGTAGTGCTTTACTGCATCAGATTCTCTAAAGAACCAAGAGCTGTTCATGTCTAGAGGAAGGAAGCTGAAACAGAACAGCTGAGAAGTGTCCAAAAGCACTCAAAGGCAATTTCAGATGCCCAGTAATTAGTTGTTTTATGGAGGCTCAGGTCTCACGTAGAAGCTAGAGTCTTTCCTTGCCTATTCTTTAGTGTCTGTAACCTGAAATTAGACAATAGCTTAGGTAAAAATCTTTACAAATATGCAGTTTAGAATCCTTCAGAATCACAGTCAAATGAGCACTCTGGATGAAGTAATTTGGAGTATATGTGATGGAAGGAATGTCGAAGAACTGGCCAGCATTATGGGCAGAGCTTTTTTGACTGTTTAGAAATACCGAGGAAAATAGTTACAAGCCCCAACATACTAATTTAAAAGCAGAGAAGACAGGGAGCTATGATTGGTTTGATCATTGCTGCAAACAATCAGTTGAAAGGGAGGAAGTTTTTAGTGAACTCAAGCCCTGAAGGCAAGACGAGAGGAGGTTGAGGTAATTGTCTGGAGAAGCGAGAATCAAAGAAGGAGGAAAAAGAGTATGAGATTCTCAGTTCTTAGAGCTGAGGGAAGTTCATGGTCATTGAGGAAGAGGAAACAAGGATAAAGAATGTGATTTTGGTGAACAAATCAAGAGTTTTATGGTGGAATGATCATAATTAAATGAAAGCCATATTCGGAGAACAGCAGATTCTTCTCAAGACATGATTCAATATTGCAGGATAGACAAAATACAGAAACAGGCCAGTAAAGCCACAACCTTCGTGTTCTGTTAGCTGACTGTAAACGTAAAGAAAAGCAATCTGAACAGATATCTTTTCTCTATACCAAGAATTCCTGTGTACCAGACCCAGAGATCATTCAGCCTGTCCTTACACATCAATTAGAATCCTTACATCAGGCTCTTAATTGACAAAAATCCATTTCTTTGATGTGTTTGTGTGTCATCATTTAATATAATAGACCAAAGTTCATGTTTACTGTAGACAAACATATAATGCTGAAATGGAACATAAGCACCTATTACTTACATACCATTTTAAAAAGAACATCAGGTTTCTCCTGCAAAGAAAGACAAAATACATTTTTTCACTGTGGACTGTAGGTTCTGGTTATGCATACTACAGTAAAGCCTTCATGCTTTTAAAAATATCTGTTTAATTAATACTGGAGCAAAGCTTGAAGGTCACATACACCTTTACAAGTACTTGAAAACAATGAAGAATGCAGGATTTCTCCAGAAACAGTGATAATTCTCATGGTATTTTTAGAGTTATGTGGGAATTCTTGCTTGGTAGAGGAACAAATGAGATAGATGCCTTTGAATGTTGTTTACTGTGGTGTAGAATGGGCAGTTGCAATGATTTTCTATTTCAGTTCTAATATACTAAGCTATCACAGAGAATTTATTTGTATAACTCAGTTCAAAATGATTAAGATTATTTTACACCCCAGACTTGACTGTTTTCTTTTTTTGCTGCTTTTTATAACAAGAAAGGAATTGTGTATTTCCCATGAAATGAAAATGCAGTCCTTGCCCTCCTCTATTTCTAACACCATTTCTTTGAAGAGCTTGTGCAGGGAAATCTGTTAATTGAAAACACTGACAGGATCCCCAGAAGGCAAAAAAATCCAACTGAAAATTAGTCTAAAGTTTTACTGAAATATCAGAAGTTCTCAAAACTAATTAACTTCTCTTTGTTGAATGCATGCTAATGGAATAAAACTGTTCCATTCACCATGTCAACATAGCTGAATAGTTTTCTGATAGATTTTTTCCTCAGTAAGTGTTATCTTATGAATATCTTGCCAGCCTCACTCTGCCTGAATAGAGGTTCAGACCTGTAGCAGTACTTAAGGATTTATTAATTGAAAAATATAAATAAATAAAAGATTCCCATCAAGATGTGCATATTCTTCTCTCTACCTTCTCTTTCAGCTTCCTTTTTTCTCTTTTTTTTTTTCTTCTTTTTTTTTCACTCTGAGCAAGGGGGCAGGTGTTTGTGTTTTTGAAGGACTGAAGGTCGTTCCTAGCAAACAGCTCAGTTTGAAAAGCAGCTGCTTAGGAGGTGCTGACAGCACGAGTCCTCTTGTGCTCAGACAGTGAGGAGCTTACGGCTGCACAAAATCTGAGCTGCAGGGCTCTCGCAGGGCACAGTGCTGAGCTCAGGCCCAGAGAATAAATTAGCATCTGTAATATACTCAAGTCACCCCAAATTAAACCAATTGTCAGATCAATTGCTAATTTGGAAGCCAACATAAGGAAATTTTTTTGCATTTATTCTTTTATGTCAGCAATTTTGGTATGATTTTAGGATATTTTGGGGTGGTTTCTAGTTTTGCTTTGTTTTTTTTAAACCTCATGCCTCAAGGGACATTTCTTCCTGTCCACACTGCTGTTTCTAGAGTAGCTCAAGCATAGCTCTGGGATGATCCCAAACACCCTGCAGATGGTGCAGATGGACCCAAATTCCCCCAGCTCAGGTAAGGCTCAGCCAAACCCCTGAACAAAGCCTGTATGAGTATCATACAATTTACCTGGGCTGACCCTGTCCAGAAAGCTCTCAAATGTAGCCCCTGGGAGTGATTTTTGGCACAAGATTGAGCATTCCTGATGTATCCAAAGGGTCAGGCATGGTTTGGGAGCACAAAGACACATTTTATACATGACAGAGCAGAGTGCTGAGCAACAGCCAGTGGCTGTGTCAAATATTTTGAGCCACACTGCTTCATTCCCTAAAGACAATTTGGAGGATTATTTTGTGTCTGGTTCCAATAGAGCCCTAGGCCATCTAATCATATCCATCATTTTCTGGAAAAGATTGTGTTACTGATACACAAAGTAAACATCCATCAGTTAAACCCAGGGAATCAGTGAATTCGAACCATTTATGAAAGGTGTTGTATTTGCAGCTGAAATCAAATAATTGATCTCTGTGTAGGTTTACATCTGCTTCACCTTTCATGACGTACATCACACAATAAAACCAGTTCATTTACCAAGTGAGGATTATTGAAATATTCCTACAAGTATTAAATAAATAATTTGCATTTCATAAGTATGGTGCTTTTGTCCTTCCAGTGCAATTTTCCCTTTTATGTGTTTATCATATTTCAGTCCAGTCCATGTCAAAAGTATTTCATTATCCAGATTTCACTGAACTTCAACTTTTCTTCCTATCAAATATGACCTCACATTATAAACGTGACCATTTTCAGCTGGGGGTGAGGGGGAAGGAAACCCAAACCAAAACAAACCAAAAACCCCCCCAAACACCTTAACAGTAAAAAATAAAGTCCAAATTGCCCAACCTAAAACTCCCTAAACCTTTGAGCAACCTTTTTTTGCAATCCTCCCACTGAAGATAATTTAGGAATAGTTGTTGGCTAACAATAATTTTTACAATACACTAAAATGACTTGGATGTTGTTTACATCTGTAATTTGAATAATTTGAGTGTCTGCCTGTCTGCAGAACACCAGGTGCCTTCTGATGATAATTTGGACCTGGAGTGGACCCAGCCTGGACGACCTCCTGGTTTTAGCAGTAGTAAGTCCAGGAGCAGTCACAACCTGTGAGCCAAGCAGTGTGCAGAGCAGCTCAGACAATTCTCCATCAGACAAAAGACAGAGCAATCCAAAGATGGGAGTGACTCATCTGAGGTTATGTGGCAAAGATAAAAAGTAAAGGTCTTTTTAATCCCCTTTTTCAGGTCACCAAGCCCCACTGCCCTTCTCATTGGAGATGTATTCTGGTCTTTGGATTTGATAATGTCCTTTCAGAGCACAGGATGATGTCAGCTGATTAATGTTGCAGACAGGAGATTGCAGGATCACCCAAGGTTAATATGATAAACAATTAGAGAACTTAGGATGCAGCAGAAATCTTATTGTCTGACAAGTCTCTCATTGTTACAGTGGTGCAACCCTGAAACAAGCTCCCCACAAATGCTCAGCATCAATAATAATTCACATCTCAGTGCTGTCAGAGATAAATTTTGCTGATCTCAAGGCTACTGAAATCATCCTGAACCAATAGTTACGGCCATCAGCAAGAGAAACAGAGTGATAGAGGAGAAAACACCCAGAGAGAAGCTCTTAGCTCATGTTTGCCACCAAAGCCCTCTGTAACTTTTAAAGTCAGTCATGAGAGAAAATTCTAACCACAATGCTGACAAAAGAGTTCCAAACACTCCATATTGGGCACCCTAAAAGAGTTTTGCGAGTTAGAGGCACTGGGAGTCCACAGATGTCAATTAATTTAATATGACTGAAAGTCAATCCAGCCAAAACCAGGGATGTGAGCACTTAATTCAAACTGCTCCCTCCTCTTAAGCCAGATTTTGGAGGCAAGAACAGCCCAGAGGACTGTCAATGCACATATGAAAGGAAGACTGGAGAATGGGAACAGTCAGAAAAAGGCCTTAGGGGTGCAACATAGAGTGAATTGACAGAGGGAAAAAGGAACTGAAGGGACTTTACGGAAATGGGTACAAAGATGTTCACAGAAAACAGCTGTGGATTGGGGCAGCAGTACAGGAATTCACAGCATCAGTATCTTTATTCTCCATCCACTTTAAATCAAGTGTCATTAATTGTCCACTTTTAGTGGTGTGTTGTCTTACAGAATGTTCAGTGAGCTCAGAACTTAGGTTAACAGTGTTTGGAAAATCTTTGTTAAAAATAAGATGACGAGTAAGAGAGAATGAGAAACGGCTTTCTCAGGAAACTGAAGGAAATAAATGCTGACCAGGTTTAGTTAGTTTAACAATATTTTTTTTCTCTTTTAGGTATTTAAATAATTTGTTGGGTTCAAGATTCAAAAATAAAAGTGTCTTCAAAAGATGAAATTGAAAAAATAATTTGGTATTTGGGGAAATTAAACAGTTTTTTAGCTGGATAGACGATTTTATCAGAAGCGATTTGATGGGCCCAGCCTCATTTCTTAATAAATTATTCATGCAAAAGATTCGCCATGTCAAAATCCATAGATGACAATATCCAGGCAAAAGGAGGCAGTGGTAGCATGTCAAACCTACAAAGAACAGAATAAATTCAGAAAAAGCCCACATTTTAAAAGCCTGAGTTTCTGTGAACTTCCTGACATGAGTAAATATGAACAACATATTCTGCTGATTTCAGAAAATATTATTTAAATGTCCTTACCAGGAAAAAAAAAAAAATTACTAAAATAAAGAAAATCTTTACATACCTTAATAAACTAATATTGATTTTATATCTATTTTTTTCTCCAAGTTCTCTTTACAATCCAAACATCTGTTCAGCCAGTTGATATGGCCTCAAAGTGTCACTCTCATTTCTAGAACAGCGAAGTTTGCAAATAGCTACGTGACAATAGCTCCAGATTTATTTATTTATTATCATTGATGTCTAACCAGAGAGTGATGGGAAAAGTTTTTAGCAAGATGGCACAATTTCATTCTAGAAAAGTGTTGATTATCCATTAAATTTGGAATAAATATGTGCACATTGATTGCACGCATATAAAGCATCAGCAGGATTTTTTTTCAACAGGAAAATACTGAAGTGTAGAAAATAATTTTCAAACTCATTACTACTAAAAGGAAGTGTAAACCTGGCAGAAGTTAGTCAAATTTTTGGTGTCTGTTTCATAGGGTAAATAATATGATTGCAATCATCATCATCACCATCATCATCATCATCATGTCACTTACTTTAAAGAAAATGGATGCCTTTCTGTCAGGCTGTACTCAAACACTTCTATGATAATGGTAAAAAGTTTTGACAGGAGAGATCCTTTGGTTTGAAAAATTAATTGTTTCAGACAAGCTGTCAAGTTGTTAACACTAACATGCCTTAAATGTAAAAATTTATATACCCAGAGACCAAGATTCACACTTGATTGTACCTGACTAAGAGGTTTTCAATTCTATAATGATTTTTGGCACTAGAAATATGCCTGCAAGGTTCAAACACTTTACAGTAAAATTGCCTGGCAGATTCTCTGCAGGCTTGTTTGATTACAAGATCAGAGTGAATTGACTGGAGGTGTTAGCAGCAGTTTAAGTCCTTGTTTTAGAAACTTCAAGAAAATACTGTGAAAGACCATGAAAACTTAAGTGCAAGTGATAAAATGTCACTGACATCCTTCTTTATCCTAGATGTTGACTAGGTCCTAAAGACCATTCTGTTTGAGAACTCATTGAGCTTTGGGAGTCGGACAGTTTCACAAAAAAACCGCACAAAAAAAAAAAAAAAACGAAAAAACAAAAACAAAAAAAACCCAAACAAGCAAACAAAAAAAAACCCAAAAGAAACCCCAAAAAAACGAAACCAAATCAAACAAACAAAACAAAAAACCCATAAAACCAAAAAACGAACAAAACACACAAAAAAACACAAGAAAAACCCCCAAAAAAACCAAAAGAAAACCTGCACCCAACCAAAAAACTGAAGTACTTTGTACTTTTACTTTTTCTCAAATATGAAAAAAATAAGAAGATTTTATCAAGAGACAGTGTGATATTTAAAGCTGTGGATATAAATAGATGATGATCTGTTCTAGGCTTCACTTCATCTATTCTAGAGCTGGAACAAAAGGATACTTGGTACAAAAGTTTTCCTTTTGAAATCTGTCCTCCTTTCTCTGCTTTTTCTGATGCCAGCTGAGATTTGAAGGAGTACCTCCAAATTACTCTGGGAAACGCTGCTGCTGAAGGCACACTGAGGCCACACAGAAATAATGGAAAGGAAATATGGTAGTGTGTCTTGCTACAGCCTCCTTTCAGGGAGTTGTAGAGAGTGATAAGGTCCCACTGAGCCTCCTTTTCTCCAGGCTGAGCCCACCCAGCTCCCTCAGCAGCTTCTCACCAGACCTGTGCTCCAGACCCTTCCCCAGCTCTCGTCCCTTCCCTGGACATGCCCCAGCTCCTCAATGTCTTTCTGGCAGTGAGGGACTAGGGGCAGGATAGGGACAGACTGAATAAACTCTTGCTCAGAGTAGAAATTGTCTCCTTTTTTCACAGCCTGTGGCATCCCCACCTACCCAGGTGTGCTTCAAAGAGCCCAAACCATCACTGCACAGCTTGCTATCAAGGCTGGAGAAAAACTTTTTAATTATATGTCTTTCTCTTTAGCCCAATAAAAGAGATTTCACCAAAGGATTTGTTTTGCTTTTCACAGAACTTAAAGTAAGTCCTAAGAACAAGCTGTTTTTTAAATATGAGGTTTAAGAGAAGTTTTATGAAAAAAGCCTTTATGAAGGCCATAAAAATAAAAAGAAAAATAAAAACAACTTCACAGGAAGTTTCCTCCAAACATCAGTAACATATGCTTTTTCTAATCCCCTTTATTTTAAAACACTTTTGTTGACCTCAAATTTTAACAAAACACTTTTACTTTGGCAACAGACTAAAGATAAATATGGTTTAAAGTATTTAGGTAAAACTACAAAGAAGTATCCTAACTTTTCATATAATGAAAGCTTCCAATACTGTATCAGGGCTTAACAATAATGAATCGTAATTCATGTGGTGTAGCCTAGGACCATGATCCACTGGAGAAAAAGAGCATGCAGAAGAGAAACAAGAATTCACCTGGAGCTCTGCATTGGTACAAACACAGGAAATTGGTACCAATCCAAAACAAAACATCTGGTATCTATTCTGCAGCTGGAAACTTTCAGTAGCATCCATCTTATTATGCATTTTAGACAGAAGTAGATGGGAAAATGTTGGGGCTTGACTGAGCTTGTAAGGAAACAGGAGCATGTTAGATGTGCTCTGCTATGAACAAACCCCAAGCTACCCAGACAGAATCTGTCCCTGAGCCCACAGAGGTCACCCCCAAAGTGGCACAGGAGCTGGGAAAGGCTCTGGCTGTGAATGTAAAATTACAGATTTTCTTTTCTTCTCTTGCGCCAGAATTCCCCACTACCACAAGGAATCTAAACTGATAAGGATAAAAGATTGCTGTCTCCGCTGAGCCTGCCAAGGTCAGACCCCAGGCCATCTTCCCTGCGGAGCATCCTGCTCCTGCTGCTCCCAGCCAGGGAGGCAGAGCTGAACTCAGGGTCAGACAGAGGCTGAGCTACATTTAGTGCATCAAATAAAGGTGTTTAGGGGCTCTGGAGAGCTGGACCACTTCAGCAGTGCTGCTTAATGTGCCATTTGTTGACAAATAATCAAGGTGAGATCAAAGGGCTTGGCAACCTAGAGATCCATGGAAGAGGGAGCATTTTTACGTACAAGGGTGAACATCATAGGAGACGACATAGATTATTTTAAATAAATAAAAATCAATCAATAAATAAAGTGTTATGAGTGCCATTGAGGAATGTGTAACTGAAAATACTGATAACTACAAACAGGGTCATGCAGAAATCTGACTTATGAATTGGTAGATTTCATGAAGTACCTAGAAAACTTCTTCCAAATGTTTAGAAGCGATGTTTTATTTTATTTTTTAATTTTAACACGTGTGAAAGGGACTAATAGGAAGTGAAAAAAATAAATGCATGTTAAAGGAGAAAAAGTTAAGGTATGGAAGTGACTTTCCCTTAAAAGCCTGTTCTTCTTTTATTGAGTATATGAGAAGGTGGTAACTTGAAGACTGACCTTTTTTTTCTTTTAATTTTATTTTTTTCATAACTGGAAAGCTCTAAAACAAAGGGGAGGCAATGCCAGATTGATGGAATCATGCCACAGAAGCCATAGAGGAGAGCAGACAGCTGGCATTAAAATTTGGGAGAGGAAGTGCTTAGAACTGCCAATATATGCTGGAGTAAAGAAAAGTAAAGGGGAAAAAAAAAAACCAAACTGGTAAAAAATCTAGGAGGAACCTCAATTTCCATGACTTCTGTGGTTGAACTGTTCCCCTGTGGGCTAATTATCCTCTAGCTCAGTAAGGATATACAAACTTCTCAGGACCATAAAAGACCCTAAAAAGGAACCATGAAAAACTCATGTGAAAAAATCCACAATTTTTCTGTTGATTATACTCACTAAATAGAGGGTTGAACTTGTCTGGAAAATCAAAGAATATAGAAAATGACTGTTCCAGTTATCTTCAGCTGTGTCTTTAGCATTCTTACTAACCACTCTAAGAACCCAAATACTCATCTAATCCATTTAGGTAATTTTTATGCATCTCTTCAGCTCTGAATGGTGCAAAGCACAGGCAGCCAGAGGAAAAACATTTCCCCATGTCAGGATCGAGAGCCATCCAAACCACTAAACCACCCATTGCTGGCACCATTTCCCTCCGTCCTTCTTTTTTCTCCCCAGTTTCCTCTCTGCAGAAATAAGAACACGGGGAGGCTTGCCCTTTTGCCAAAGTCCATTCAAGTCACAATAATAACAACAGAAGGACAATAAAAAAGGTAGGCAATAATCTTCCATGTATGTAGAACAAAAACTAATGTCAACTCAAGGCATAAAATACAGGACATAAATATGAATTATAACCTGATTTCTAAGGAAATTTATCTTAATAGTTATAGTGAGGGAACTACAGTGTTTCTGCCAGTCCTTCTTTTTTTCTACTATTTAAAAACTGCTACTTAGAGGGAAGAAATTGTGCTTGTCCTCTCTTTACTCTGATGATTCTGTACAAAAGCCCCATGTTTGTCTCTGCAATTAGTGCTCTGCAAATCCAATGCATTGCTTTAGTAAAATTAAAAAAAAAAATACATTAATAAAACCAAAAAGCAATCTGCCCATTCCAAGAAAATATGTTTATTGAATTATATTTCTAATCAGGCTAAATTTTTGCTGCCATTTCTGAGAGGGACATTGAAGAGTAAGAAAAGTGCATTAATAATCCAGGAAGTACTAGAAATTAGTGTTCATATGCTTTCTGGTCATTCAATTTACAAGCCATAACCAGTGAATATATGGCCTTTTCTGTAGTAAAAGCTTCACAGTTTTCTGATTATCGTGTCTTCTTTTTATTGCCGTTTTTCTATTTAAATATATTTGAATTTCAAGAGGTACTTAAGGAAAGTAAAAGTGAAATTGCTTTTAGTCACCATACCAGATCCCATTTCACCTTTTTTCATATTTTTGGCCTAACTGGAAATAGCTGTATTTATCAGTTAAAAAAGAAATTATTAAAAATAAATAAATAAAGATAATCCTTGCATCTACCTCCACAGGAATACAGAGCTGAAAAAAGATCCTTCAAATTTCCATAGAAATTATGGGCATAATTTTTTTTCCAGACTATCAATTGGCATAACTGCTCATGCAAATTTTTTGTGGTTTTAAACACACCTTAGAAAAGGTGGAATGGAGAATACTGGAGTGATTTGAATCAGCTCATCACAGTGCAAAATTCTGATGGTGTTCATATAATAGGACCTTAACCTGGGACCTTTAAGACACTTAATTTGGAAAGGAAGATATAAGTAGTCCTGCTTGACTACACAGAAATGGAAATGTGAAAAATGAAATAATTTCCTGATAGAAGAGGGTACTGTAATCAAGGATTTTAGTCATAGCTTTGAAAGTGAGATTTTAGGAGTATAATTTCAATACTGACTCACAGGAATGTAACAGAGAAATCACTTCCTAGGCTTCTTTTTGCCCTAACATGAATCTGTTTTCTTAGTTGGATCAATTCTCCTTTTTTTTCTAGAACAAAATAAATGAATAGTTTATCATATTGAGAGAAGGAGGCAAAGATTAGAGGAAAAGGTTGTTTATATAATCTCTTGAAAGAAGACAGGTTTGTTATCTGCATAAATGTAGTAATTAAGGTTGTGTTGTGCTTTTGTTTGTTTGTTTTTTTATTTTGTTTTAAATCAGCCTACATAAAAATTGAGGTAAAAAATACTAATATAACTTTCATCCTGAGTTTTTTGGAAGGAATTTTTTTTCTTGTATTTATAAATAGGGAGGAAAATGGCTTGTCTGTGTCCTTCTGGAAAAAAATCCTTTATTAGTTGAGCTGTAGATTGATTGAAGTAACATTGTTTCTTCTTTTTTCCTGTAGCTAAATAGCCTGAAGTTTTACTTATTCAGTCTATGTGGTGTTATAATAAGAATAAAATGTTAACATCAGTTAACATCCTAGAAAATGTGAGACTTCCAATGTAGCTGAAAGATGACTTTTTCAGAAGTCACACATTTCTGCATAATCTCACCGATCTATCTGCAGTTATTTTACAGTAATTAAAGGACAGATGTTCCCATATGAAATCAGAATCATACTCTCAAAATAATCCTCAATGGTTGTTTCCAATGAAGCTGTTATTTTTAAGGATTTTTAAACATTTTGGCGGCCTTCATCAATTCCAGTTGAATTTTGCAGAGCACAAAAAAGACCAAACACTTCAAAGCAGGTAACAACTCCTGCCATTAACTCAAAGATCAAACTCTGCAACCTTTACAGATACAGAGACGCTTCTTCCACTCAATAAGAAACCCTAAAAAATTAATGGCCCCATGGCAGACTTGTGTTTAAAAGTGATCATAGAGTTTAAACAATTATCTTCCATGATAGTATTATGTAATTCAGTGAACTCATCAGATACTCCTGTCTTTAGCCAGAGGACAGAGGGATTAAATCACTGCCCTTACTGCAGCAGTTTATGATCATATTTCCTAAGAGGGGAAATTATTTTCCATAAATACTCTTCTATTATTGAGTAATATTTTTAAGGTTCAAATTTATCACAAGCTTCTCCTGGAGCACCTTCCTACTTCTTTAGTCTTTCTGAATTTTTGGAGTCTGTTGCCTTAACACTTGAATAATGTGACGTTTAATCTTCCCACTTAATCCTGCACTTTGTGTTTGATATACTGGTTTTGCTTTATTAAGACAATAGGAACTCCCTCTTGTTTAGGATCTTATTTTCTAACCTATTTTTATTTCTCCAAGAGTTTAAGACTCATGACGTTGATGAGCCTTCCTGGTCTTTTGAATGAAAGCAGTTACACCGTAAGACCTAGCACTGGATATGATTTACTGCTTTCAGTTGGAAAAAAATAGCTGTTATAAACATTTTTCTCTCCAGTCAAAATATTTATGATCAATTAATTTTTTTTTTTAAAAAGGGAAATAAGAAATAAAAAGCATTGCAAAAACACTGAGAAAAGGCAAGAAACCTCTTGCAGACTTGGAAGCTCTTGACTCATCTTGAAGCCAGTTCCCACAACCAGGAATGGAGAAATGACATGGCTTTTAGTATATACACCTATATTACTTATGGCTTTTACCCATTATAATTTACTGAGATTAGAGGTGACTAATGGCAGGGTTTTCCTTTATATTATATATTTCTTTACATTATGCATATCTAAATCGTCATCAACCTTGCTAAACAAGAAAATGCTTGGTCAACAGTGCATTAAAGTACCTTAAACGTAATTTTAAACTGTATCAGCAAGTTTATATGAATCTTCCAGGAGATCAGTGAGGTACCAATTTTGCAAATAATTTATATACCATCTTAAATGATCAGATAATGGTTTCCAAATGGAGTAAATGAGGATGTTTGACCTCATCACAATTCTGCTTGCTCCCCTACTTACCCTCACTCCAAGATTCAATCAGAACACAAATAAAGAACGTACAGCTGGCCATGAGTCATCCTAATGGAGACAACTCAGTGAGCCACCGTTCTGAATAAGGGCTGATCATGATATTTTTGCTAGTTGCAATCTTGTGAATGTTCATTCTGATAGTTTTTGTACCAAACATGAGGTAGATCCACATTGGTCACAACTCCAGGTTGTTTCAATGAATTGGGAGCAATGCTCTTTGCTGATTTTCCAACAAATATTTGCTGATGAGTTCATGGATCTGTGTTAGTAGGAGACCCAAAAAAACTAAAACATTATAATTATACATATATAAACAGTACTCACAATGATTAAATAATTCTCTTTATAGTGGGGTAAAGAAAAAAAGGAATACCTAAGCAAACAATCAAACCAAGCCTCTCCCACTTTCAGTTTCTCCTGGCGAGGATGAGGTTAACCTACTGGTGCTTTCCAAATCTCCCAATAAACTTTCAAAAAGGAAAGATGACCCCAGTGCAAATCCTTCTTTCATCTTGAAAGATATCATTTCACTAAATTCCCTGCTCCTAAGGGGTTTGGAAGAAGAAAACTAGGCTGCTTTCCATTGATGTGTGATGTAACTACTGCAGATATCTCTGGCAAGCAACATAAAGTACCACACAGCTAATTTAATCCGGTACTATCAGTTTCCTCAGAAAAGATAGAAAGCAGCAGATCAGATGTAACTTCATCACCTAAGAGAACTCTGAAGGGCTTCATTGCATTTTTTATGTCTGGATTATAGTGTCTTCCCATTTTTCTACTGAAGAAATTCAAAGAAAACAAGCTCAGCTGGAGGTATGGAAGTCAGCCCTGCAGACAGATCATGGAACAGATTCCACTGGAAGAAATTTTGGAACATATGGAAGACAGGGAGGCTATTAGAGACAGTCAGCATGACTTCACCATGGACAAATTGTGCCTTTCTAATCTAGTGGCCTTCTGTGATGAGTGACTGCATCAGTAGACAAGGGAAGACTTATGGGTGTCATCTTCCTGGATGGGTTGAATTTTGTAAGGCCTTTGATGCAGTTCCCAAACCATTCCTTCTGCTAAATTAGAGAAATAAAGATTTCAGTATTCAGGACTGTTCAGTAAGTAAGAAATTGAAGGAATGGCTGCATTCAAAGAGTTGTGGTCAATGGCTCAATGTCCAAGAGAAAAGTGATGTTACCACTAAGAGTTTGTATGGGGACCAATACAATCTAATATAACATTCCAAATCAAACACTGACTGTGGGACTGAGTGCAGCCTCAGAAATTTTGCTGCTAACACCTCACTGAGTGTTGCAGTTAATTGGCTTGAGGGAAGTGATGGCATCCAGAGATACCTTAAAGGCCCATATGGACCCTATCAAGTCCAAAAATGCTCAAGGCAAAACCCTGCACCCGTGTCAAGGCAATCTCAGCTCCAGTTCAGGCTGGGTGATGAATGGATTGAGAGGTTGGAAAAGGACTTGGGATATTGATAGACAAATTCTTGGACGTAAACTGACAATGTGCACTTGTGGGCAGAAAACCAATAATACTCTGAGCTGCCTAAAAGCAAGAGTGAGAATAGGTTGAGGGAGGTGATTCTCCCCCTCTGCTCTCATGAGACCCTACCTGGAGCACTGCATCCAGTTCAAGAAAGGCATAGACCTCTTGGATTGTGTGCAGAGGAGGCAACAAAAATTATTAGAGGGGTAAAGAACCTCTCCTATGAAGACAATCTGAAAGAGTTGGGGTTGTTCAACCTGGAGAAAAGAAGGTCCCAGGGAGACCTTATTGCAGCCTTTCAATACGTAAATTGTGCTTTTAAGAAAGACCAAGAGAGACTTTTTACAAGGTCCTGTAGTGACAGGACAGGAGGCAGTGGTTTTAAACTGAAAGAGGATAGATCCAGATTGGACATAAAAAGGACAAAAAGAGGTGGTGAGGCACTAGAACAGGTTGTCCAGGGAAGTCGTGAATATCCCATCACTGGAAGTCTTCAAGGTCAGGTGCAATGGGATTTTAAGCAACCTGATCTAGTGAAGAGTGTCCCTACCCATGGCAAGGTGCTTGGACTGGATTATATTTAAAGGTCCTTCATGATCCACTCAATTCTTTGAAGTGTTGCTTCAGCACATGGGGAGAATATGCACAATGGAATGGACAGTTTGAACTACATGTCAATGTCTTCATTTTTATCTGCTATAGGTAATCCCTCTGTTGCACGAAATGATGGAATTCAAAGATGATGAGGAAAAGCAAAGGGAAAATAGCAACAGACATAGAAAATATTTTGAATACTGTAATATTCTAGTTCAAAAAGTATGTCACTTCTGGTTTTCTATGCATGGGTCTGATTACTTTGGGTCAGCCTGTCAAAGATATTTGGCACCTGATTAAATTTACAAATTAGGTGGGTACCGAGGTATTATTAAGATCAATTACATGTCTCCTCAGTATTTAAGATGCCTCTGAAAAGCCTGACAAGGATCTAACTGCATAATCAGGAGCAAAA
The DNA here is from genome assembly GCA_013397895.1 of Origma solitaria. Classification (NCBI taxonomy): domain Eukaryota; kingdom Metazoa; phylum Chordata; class Aves; order Passeriformes; family Acanthizidae; genus Origma; species Origma solitaria. The sequence goes on from VZRL01005606.1 coordinate 565,660, forward strand.
ACAACTTTGAAAAATATACCCCTAATCCCTAAACTAGACTTAGAGAGAACCAACATCAGTCAGAAATAGTCAAAGAGAATAACTAATAACATAGAAAAGGAATGCTTAAGGAAGCAGAGATAGATATGATGACAAAAACAAAGTCCTGATGGCTATTACAAGAAAAAGAAGTGAGTTTTTATTTAATCTATCATAATAAATAACCAAAAAAACCACAACATAAAACCTGGCATATACAAAGTTTGTCATACACAGAAGCTCACCCTATTAAAAATTTGTATCTTTTCTTAGAGCATGTTAACCACAAGATGTCTAAGCTCTCAGAGTAAAACACACTTACAGCTTTTATATACATGATAATCACCACAAATTACAGTTACATGGGTTCAAAAAAACAGAACTGCAAAACCAACCAAATAAACCCCCCACCTTTTCACATATATGAATATTATACTTACAGCCTGCAAAGGCAATCACAGACTAACGGAGTTAAGGGAAAAGTTCCTCTATGGCTTAGTGACTTTATCTTTATCAACATTTCTTTGCGGACACCGATATTGGTATTCAACACAGATAGAGATTAGGTGTGATCCTAATGGACCCTGTCCAGGCTCCTGCAGCACAGAAAATCTCATGTTTATATGATAATTTTTGATCTTCCCATACTCAGTAACAGTGACAGTCCTGGCTAAGGGGCATCTGTTTGATAAAAGGTGAAGGGGGAAGCAGAGTGCAACAGACATCTTCTTGCAGGAGAATGGATCCAAAGACAACAGGAACATTAAGAGCGGTCAAGATTTGTCACCAATGACTTGACTGATTCCGTAATTGCTGAGGCTGAGACAATCTTCCTGAATGCCGATGTTGACCTGGCTTTATATAAGTGATTTAATGCTTTTGTACTTCAGTCACTCTAAGTGTACACCATCCAGAACACAGATATTCTTCTTCTAGGCACAGTCCAGCCATGTGGTGAGATTGGATCTGCTCTGGCTTCCTGTATTTCCTCCATTTGTTTTTGCTCACCTACCTACTACACCAGTTCATTGTGTTGCTGCTGATTCTTCTATTTTTTTCTGTCCATCACAGTTTCTTCCCATTTCTCATTTGCTGCCTAACACACTCAAGGTGCGCTAAGGAATTCTTTCCCCTTTTTGTTAAAAAAAAAAAAAAAAAAGGGGAAAAGAGAATGAGAAAAAAAATAGAGATGGTGTCTAATTTTTTGGTCCTATTCTCCTGCATTTCAAGCAACAACTTTAGTCCCTTCCAGGGCAACACAGACAAGAGCAGATGTTTCCTGGCTACTCACAGCTGCAAGTCAGGATTATGAAGCCCACATTGCCTCAGCTGGGGCCATTGGGTCATCTAACACAGGCAATAGTCTACAGGATGGGCATGTGTTTTGATAAATCCAGTGCTAAACTAGTATTGATCATGACTTAAAAAAATCAAGCAGTTTTCTGTCTGCCGTAGGGGAAAGGCACTCATTTTTCTTACAATAGATTTAATCACTCAGGAAAAGTAATTTTCATAACAGTTCTAGGATTTCTTGCAATGACACCGGCCCAAGGTAGAATTTCATGTTAAAGTTAGTTCCCTACATTCGAGGTATTTTCACTTAGCATCCCAGCTCTCAAAAGCATCTTACCTTTGTTCTTTTACCTTAATTAACTAGAGGTTTCTAACCCACCTTCACCTAAGCAACAGTGAAACTTTGCTCCGCTTAGGCTTCCTGGTCTCCTGTTATTTCTTTGAGTCCACCAATTAAGGTATTTTTCTACTTTTACTCTGTCTGCCATGCGGAGTTGAACTCTTGTTCCACTTTCCCCAGGCATTTCCCTTTCAGGGAGAGGCAAGACAATCTCCAGTTGCATAGATCTCCTTAATGCAGAAGCACTTGTACTTTAGCTCTAAGGACAGCAGCTGAAATAGATAGAGATTATTTTCAAGCTCCCCTACAGAGCATTCCCAGAAATACCTGTGTTTGCTCCACAAGACTAACTAGAGAAGGCTTAAAAGAAAACCCACTGGCAACAACTTCTACTGCAGACAGAGGCTGCATCTCTACATTTAGAAATCTCCTTGCTCTCATTAGTGTAGCTTCATTTCAGGCTGCCTAAGAATGTGAAAGCCACTCACATCTGCAATTGCACAAAAGAATCCCTACTAGCCCTGCTTTGAAATTAGGGGACAGAGCAGATATTTTCAAGAGAGCTATTCAGAGAGTGTATAAATTCTGTCTTGATTTACAGATCGTGCTGGCACAGTTCTGTCAGTGACATTACCTTCAGTTATTCCTGCACAACACTTAAGTGCAATAAAGCCTAATCCAATGGGGGGGAAAAAAAAAGTCTTCCCGGACATCAAAGCTTTGTCACTGCCATAATAAAATGTAATATCCAGCTTTAACTCACTCAAGATCATTACAATCCAAAAAGTAACACAGGAAAAAAGCTAGAGAGACAAATATTTGGAGAGGAATAATGCCTTATTGCAGAAATGGAAAGATTTTCATTGCCTGTTCCTTTGTCCTTTATAAAAATATATCTCCTGATCCTGATGTTATACATTTATATTGAGAGTCATCTGAACACTGAGGTCCTGGCTATAATATATAAATACACATAGAAGTACTCTGAGGAAGTGAAGTCTTCCTGCACAGGTCTTTAGTTTTTTGTTTTGTTTACAGTACTTCTATGAAAAATTACCCAATCATGTCACTTTTCAAGATTTCTAGCAGGGCAGAGGGTGTAGAAAGGATGCAAGGTCTTAACAAACAGAAGACTGTGCCTAATTCTTTCTCCCAGCTCCATCTCTAAAACATTTAACAAGAAACCCTCAAATGTAAAGCCATAGTAGGAAAATCAGCTGAAGAGAAGACAGTCCCTGGGAAAAATATCCAGAAGTCAAGGAAATAGTAGACCAGAATTTTTTCTATTGTGTATGTAGTGAAATATCTTCATTAATGAAAATTGATTATGCTTTTTTTCTTTTACCCAGTAGTCACATGCAAAGGGAGACTCAAGAGAACGTGTTTCTTCTTCTATCTCACTAGAGAAAAAGAAGTCCTTTTCTTGTTCCTGGATAGATAATGTAAAGATCTTCAATGGCAAAAAAGGTAAATGGATGAGAAAATTTAAACAAATATGTGATATAGACAAGGTTCTTTATTTTTTTTTTTTTTTNACCACTATCTGCAAACCATCCCATAACTGCTGAGTGAGCAGCTGGATCAGCAGTCCCAAACTAGGAGAAGGATTTACTCTAAACTTTTCTGAACAAGCCTGTATGTAACTCATAATAAATTCTTTCTTTTGTCAAAGTCAATACTTGGTGGAAGCTGAAAATATTCCAGTTTCTACAGATCTGGAGGTAAGATTCCTGGGGTCAAGAGTAGCAGAGTGCCTTGACAAAGGGGAATGTCAGTGTTGGATAGGAGGCATAGTCCTCCCAGTTCTCCTTCCACTGACAATTCCAGCCAAGGTAATGCTCACAGTGACCATCTAGCAAGTGAGTGGAGTGAATAAAACTGAGTTCTGGTGGGGGGTTTATCTCCGAGGAAGGTTGCCCCTTCTCTGTCTTTCAATTCCTTCCCCGGAAATTAACGCTGTAATAAAATCAGAGCTGTCTCTCCTCATCCCTAATAACAGGGCATGAGTCCCAGGTGTTTTCACGTGCTTTTGAGTTTCTTTTACATATCACCCTAAAAAAAGCACTTGGTATCTGATTTTTTAAAAAATTATTTACTTGTGCCTCAGGAGAGGCCACCTTATTTGCTATTCCTTTCTGGTCCACTCAGGCATGCTGGCAAAGGGGGAGTCCGAATGCACGGAGCAAAGGTCAGTGAAACATCTGCTTTCCTGGTCTTGTTATTACCAGTATGCTCTTTTCCAGATTCTGTTGTTCCGGAAATCTTTCAAGCATATAATGGGTAAAGTTCCCTCATATCTGAACCTTCAGCTCCAGCTGACACCTCAGTAATTTGTTTCCCATAGCAACTAATTTGGGATTCTTGACCTTGATGGAATGGCTAATGCGGCCATGTGGCCAACTCCGCTTCAGCGCGGCCGAGAGCTTGTGAGCAAAGCAGGACAAGTGTGTTTGTTTCACAGCCTCATGTTGTGTTGGGTGCCTTCATTTTATTAACCCTGGTTTGCTCTGGTTTCAGCAGTAGTGCCCCACAGCAAGAGCTTCCTCTCAGATTTCTTAGTTTTAAAAAGAGACACATTTCAATGGATGGCTTTAGCAGGCTGATGTAAAATCAAACATCAGACATTCTGATATTAAATCAGAATTCAGGGCACCTGCGTTTCATGAAGGTGAGATGGAATCAGAGTGTTTCTGGTGTAATTCCAACATCTCTGATGAGTTGTCTCTGAGCAGCATTACTTATTTTTCATGGGCAAGATAAGAGCCAAGCAATTCCAGAAGACATTTAAATGTAAGTATTTCTGAAGAAGGGTGTAGTGTAAGACAGCAGGATGAAGTTTACATTCTCTGTTATTCCTTTATAAGAAAGTCTATCAACTTTATAGTTAAGGAAGCAGATTCTTATTTTCACTGATATTTTAAGTGTCAATGAAAATTTGCCATTGACTTAAATAGACAATGATTTTAGCAATGCATTACTTAAATTAACATTTAAGTACATAAATACATTAAGCTGTATATTAACATTTTAAAGTAGATAATGTTTTTAGGGTGTGTAAAAAAATATTTTTATAAGTAAAACTTCCGTTTTCTTTCCTGAAAAAACAGGAGCAACTGAAAATTGAAAGGGAAAATATTTTGCCAGAAAATCAGAAATTTTCCATTTCGAAATGCTTTAAGTGAACTCGTGAGCCAGTCAGTCCACTAGACTCCAGCTCCTGATGTAATGGAATGAATTTCCTGTTTGTCTAAAATACCCAGAATACAGTGACGATAATTTAATAGATGATGACAGCCTGGATGAAAAGAAGTGTCAAAATATCATGGGCAAAAGGATTTGTCATGGAGTTTGACTCACAGAGAGGAAGAGGATATATCAGGTATCAGATGTTTAACTTGCATAAAGCAGAGAGAAAGCATTGTTAGATTTAATAATTAAAAAAAAACCCCAAACAAACAACAATCAGAGATTTTTCTTAATGAGACATTGTTGAAAAAGAGGAAAAAAATATAACTGAAAATATTCCCAACATTATGTGTTTGGTGACTCCATTTGAATAAAGCTTATATATAAAGCTGATTATAAAGAAAAATGTATTTCAACTTTAAAAAGAAGAAAAATGCATGTTTGCATGTATATGTGTGACAGGGAACATATTTCCTCCTCAGAGCTACACCACAATTTAGTGACAGAAAGGGGACTTGGATACTGTCAGGGGGGACTGAATCCCAGGTCCTGTGTTAACAGATTTTGAGGTTTTTGATGGTTAAACTCTGCTTCATGCAACTGTTTCACTGTGCAGTCCTTAAAATTTCTTTTGATTCAAACACTTTTTGATTGAAAAGTGGTTGTGAAAAAAAAAAACAAACCCACACACAAAAGTAGAAAGAAAAAAAATGAACAGAACTGAAGCCATCATGCAATATCTATCATACCCACAGGATAAAAACAGTGAGCAGCCTGTGAACAGTAATTGTAACATAGACTACAGTCAGCAGAACAGCTGGAATGAGAAATCAATTATTCAGCTAGAAAAGACAATGTGCAATTATTAAATTATGAGTGATTATTATATGTTGGCTTACATTTTACAAGCCTGCACTGCGAGAAATGCTGTGACTCTGCAAAGAAAGCAACAGAAAGGTTTTCTGGGTCTCCCCTGTGCCATTGTTTAGCAAACAAAAGACCCTCAGAGAGCACAGAGCTTTCTGCTTACACAGCTAAGATGCCAATCCAGCCACATTTGTGAAGCTAACTTGCAAGTGGAATAACAAAATTCTGTCACCTCTGTACAATAATATCAATATTATGTACAAAAATATCAATAATATGTACTTAGTACCTTTCAAGCCAGAGGAACTAACATTCTTCATATAAAATCTTTCACATATATACTGATATAAAATCAGTAGCAGAAAAAAAGAATCCTGTATCCTTGTATCTTAACTCTTGTCATGGCAACCTGACTGTGGTGCTCCTCCATCACTCTCTTTCTTCCGAAATAGTGCAAGTGATGTACTGATTCATCAAGAGTGTTAATTATCTTTGGTCTGAACTGAGCCAAAGCTTGAGTTTCCTAAGTTTTCCTCTGGCAAAAGAGGTCACCTTTGCTTTTACCTTTATTTTGTAGTACACCCCCCGGATTACTATCAGCTACCCATTACTATAGATTTTAAAAGGAAAAAAAACCTGAACAACAGCAACAACAACAACAAAAAAGCCAAATAACATTACCTCATTCTTTTCTGGAACCATAAGGCTTCCCAGAGTGAGGGAGGGACGTTGTCTTTTATACTCACAGCAAATCCTGCACTGCTAGATTAACTGGGCACAGTTTCACAAACCAGTGCCACATGGAAACGTGCATATGTTCTGAAAAGCACCATGTCATTTACACAGTTCAAGTGGGTGCAGGTGAGAATTAAATAAACATCAGCTCTAAGCAGCTTCTCAGCTTTCCATGCATTTAACAGATTGGCCTGTGGTGTACAGAAAAGACTATTGTTACTTTTAATCTCCTTTCAGTGTAGGGAGCTACTGTTCTCCCTCCTGCACTGATAACACACAAATTGCTTATCCTCCAAAGCAGCCTTCACCTGACCACCAACTGCACTCTCCTCTTGCCAGGCTTCTGATAATCTCTTCCCACTCCTTTTTCAGTCTGTTGTATTTATCTTAAGGTATTTCTGTGGCCCCATACAGATGGAGAATTAAAAAGGACATTTTTTCCCCTTTTTCTTCCCCTGCTCCCCTCCCTGCTTTCCTGTCTGTCTGTGAGATGAAAATCCACTGGGGGGAAAAGGAAGGAAAACACGGTGATGGTGCTAGCATGACAATTAAAGCTCCAATTCCAAATCACACTGTGAAATTTCACATGCACTGTGAAATAATTAGAGGGCACAAAGAGAGGGCCAGATTCTCAGCATTGGCACCTGGTGATATCTCAAAATCTGCCCCATGGCTCCTGGCTTGTCCAGCTGAAGTCATTTGGCAACAGCTAATATGTAACTTTCTGAAAATACAATTGTGTTTTCTCTCCCTCTCTCTCTTTCTCTTACTCTGGTCACCACATATGTCAATGAAACATCATTATTTCGAATGCTGTGTTTTGAATCTAATGCTAAAAAAAATTTTAAAAGCCCAACCAACCAACCAACCAACAAACCCAAAAACAACAAAAACAAAAAAACCCCAAATGTTGCTCTGATTTTCTGATGTTCATGGAGATTGGCAGAAGCTCGCAGGGAAGTCAGGCAGGCAGGACTTAAATGGCGATTGAGAGAACTTTATTTACAAAAGTTTGTTTATATAAGTATTAATAATCTAGCAACTATTGGTCGACAGTTTTCCACCTCCTAAAACGATAGGTTACAAGTCTACAACATCCAGTACCAAAAACACTGAGATTAGAAGAGTAGAGGAATGCAACTTATCTCTATTCTCCATGAGAAAGAAAAGAAAGATTCCTAAAACAGTGCAACTACACGCAAACAACCAAACAAAACAGCCACCACCCAAAAAAACCCAAACCAAACCCCCCCAAAAAAAAGAAAATATGTGTAACAAAATGTATTAAAAAATCAATGAGAAATTAAAAATAGCAAGATAATTTCTGAAAAACAAAGAGAATAAAAAGGTAATATGTAAAGTTGCAGGAAAACAAACCAAACAACACTTCAGGGTTTTTTTCCCTTTTACTATGTAAGAAGAAACTGAAAACAAAAAAAGTAGACATTTCAATTTAATAAAAGAAAATATATGGAATTTTGGGGGTTTTCCCCATGTGATTAAAGAGAATTAAGTAATTAGAGTGGGAAGAAGTTATATATGCTTTTTACACAGGAAAACTAAATCAAGTATAATCTTGCCAGGCAAATTTGATTTATTAGTACTGATGAAACTCATGTGGCTTCCTTAATATTGACTATTCCTTAATATTAATATTCCATCTCTACCTTGTGACAAACACACAGTGAAAGTCATCAAGCCCTCTGTGAATCAAATGAACTCCTGAGAAACTGATGCTGCAGAGTAGGGACCCAGCTTCAGATCCTCAAGACTCACTCCCTGCTCTCCTGTGGAAGTTTTTTAGCTGGAAATCAGGATTGGTGTGTGGGAATCATAGGCACATAGTAAGAGCTACTTTACCGTGAGAACACCTTGTTATTCTCAATTCTCACAAAAAGGCTCTCTGGTTCAAAACAAGCAGGGATTCATAAACAGAGATAGCTGACTTCATGCAGGTGGTGTTTTTCCAAGATATTCTGGCTGTAGGTAGTCAATGATATTGTGGGGTGGTGAATTGAGAGCTGATGAATGTATGACATGAAAGTTGTAAAATACTATAAAAAGTCCCTGGAAAATAAAGATTTGCTTCTTCCTTTCCTTGGACCCAGAAGCTGCTGTGGTGAATTTGTAACTTGTCATGACGGTCTCAACCCGACACTGGTGAGGCACAGGCAGGAGCTTCTCTCCCTCTCCAGCACAGCAGCGCAAAGAATGGGGACTCTAAGGACAACTCAAAGGAATGATCTGAAGAATGGCTTAGCTGTCACCCTAAGATGAAAAGCAGAGACACAGGGAGACCTCAGTGGGGTTGTCAGGGCCAGGGAAGCTGCGTCACAGCTGATCAATATTCCCCGAGCTCTGTTTGTGCCGCTTTCTGCCCCTGCAATTACCGCGAGCGTGTGCCAAGGCGCTGACTCCGAGTGCAGGAGGAGTGTGGCTTGGCACCCAAGCAGCAGTGTGGGCTGTGGAAAGCCTTCTGTGGGAGATGATTCATCCTGACACCTATGGTAGCGTGATGATGTTTTTCCAGAGATGTCCCAAGCACTTTACCAAGTGCCAATCTCATTCCTTGGGAGGACTTCAAATAAACTGAGTCAGACAAAAGTCAGTCTGGTTTCTAGGGAAATATGACAAGGTTGGGGCAGTGATATCCTGTCACTGAGAAGTGGATAGGGCATGACTGGAGCAAGTTTGCATTTGTACTCCTGTGCCTGGGCACACAGATGGAAGGGAGTAGGAAATTCTGTTGTCTGTGTTCCTTATGGGTCACACAGAGCCATCCCAGAGAAACTCACCCTTCTCCTGATTGGATCTTTGACACATGCTAAATTCGTTCTGTGTTACCTTGAGGTCCTGTGCCTCCAAAATGCCATTGGGCACTATCAGACAGGGGAATGGGAAGGTGCAGTCCAGGGGTGAGATGGACAGGACACATGGGTGAGACCCTCACACCCTGCATGTGAATAAACAGAATTACTCTGCTTTCGCTTTATCTGTGCATAGTGGTGTGCATCAGCACCTGCTCCACAATGTGGCTACTCTTTTGAAGGGAGAGAAGTGTGCACTTGGGCTGGCACCAGTTCCCAGGGCTCACTATACTTCTGATTTCCAGGAAAATATATCACTTCTCCCCCTCACGAGACAACTTCGCCGCTCTCCTGGCACACATAAACCACTCAGCCACTCAGGTCTAGCTCCTTGTCTTGCAATGTCAGAGCTGGTGCCACCTGAAAGAGACACCTGGTTTCTGGAAGCCAAAGCAATGTGGGTGTGAGAGTTCTGCTGTGACTGTGGAGAAGGATTGGCTGTGGCCTCACATCTCACAAAAACTAGAGTTGTGCCTGGGATTGCTTGGAATTTGAAACAACATTATTATCCTGATGATGACCAGAAAGATAAGCAGCTTGTTCCCGAGTTTTCAAAAATCAGGGCAGCAGGATGAAGTAAAACAAGTTGGTTGTGTTCTGACATTAGATCAGTTGGTCAGAGCACGGTGCTGATAATGCCAAGATCACAGGTTTGATCCCTGGATGGGCAATTCACTTGGATGTAAGAGCTGGACTTGATGATCATTCTGGGTCCCTTCCAGCTCAAAACTGTTCTGGGATTCATTGACCAGCACTAGTCTTCCAGCTGCCTTCAGAAATGAACTGCAGAGCATGGTCAGGGCCAGGGCTAGGATGCTGTCTTGGATTAGACAAATATGCTAGATGGAAAGCACTCCGAGCAGGTGCCTCCCCCCAGAGCAGAGGTTTCTGGCACCCCTCCCCCCACAACACAGAATATCTCAGCCTAAAGTGGAAAGAACTGTTTAATTAACAGACCACACAGTGGAAAGGGAAAGGGGAAAAGGGGTCAGAAAACCTGAACAAACAGCTGATGAGCTTAGTGTCCTTTTCCTCAGGTGTAGCTTCCCCTTTCCGGGGGGAGGGGGCCCCGAAGGGCTAGGTGAAGTTCCTCCGGTGGCTCCCTGGACGATTCTCGTCCGCTGTCCCCCGGGGCTCCTCAGGTTCTCGGATGAGAAAGCAAGTTGAAGAAAAGGGTCCAGAACGATGAAAAACAATCGCAGGGAGGAAAAAAAAAACCAACCCAAGCAGCAGCCACACCAGTAGCACCAGCCACCAGCAGCAGCAACTGACCGAGCCAAAAAAAAAACCAGTGTCCCTTCCTTCTCACTCCCCCGTAGGAGAGCTGGGGAAAGTTTTCAAAACATCCCGCGCTGGCAGAGCTCCCAGCTGCGGGACACAGTTAAAGCTACAGGACCATATTTCTGGTCAAGCATACAAAACGATAGGGAATACAAGATATCATTATGCCACCCCAGGACAGATGCTCTCACTTCCTTCTGACCATGCTCCAAAGGCTGCAGCAGTGTGGCTAACCAAAGTGTTCTACTGCCAAAGCGGAGAAAATTCAGCCTCATGTCCAAAATTTTTTGCAATTCCCCACTTTTTAAAAAATCTGTTTGTTTTCAGCTACCAGGCACCCTTGTAGCCCTCCAAAACCTGGCCATGCAAACCCAATACAACTAAAATTTACCTCCAGTAAAGCCAGCACTGTTAGTGCCTTAAATAATGCAGTTGACAGCATTCTGTCATACAACTTCATGTTGATATGACAATTTACACAGTGCAAAGGTAACTGAATCACAAGCATCAGAATGATGTGTTTAAATATAGGTGATTTTAACCAAAATACCTGTACTGCATTTCCTAATGAGGAGGTAGTTTAGATTAATATAGACTCCCTAGTTTTGGGCTCAAATACTTTAAAAACCGGGTTTAAAATCAGAGACATGGACTATGTAAATATGTAGGTCAAAGACTAATCCTACTTATGTGATCTTGAGAAAGAAAATAATGAGATAATTATGAAAAGTCAATAGACAGCTTTATGAGTCACATTAGTTTTCATTAGTTATTTTAGAGAAATCAAAAAATCTCAAAAAATAAATCTAAAAAAGGAATTTGACATTTTACCTGCTTTTAAATAAAATACTTTGAAGTGATTTTGTCTTCATTTTTAAATTTGCAAAAGATTTAGAAAGCTAAAATACTAAAATAAAGCTTAATGTTTTACTCTGGGATTAAGGAAAAAAAAATTTCGCTCTTCACCCCAGAGAAAACGTCTTAATTTTTTTTTCCAGATTTTGGGTGACAAAATGTTTATCTTTTATGCACACCACTCTCTTTTCGGGGGAGGGGGCTGGGGGTTTATGAGTCTACTCAAAGCGAACAGTTTTTGTGTAATAATACATCATTTTGGTGAATATATCATTCTATATAGCTGGCAGAGCAGCTGCTCTTCTCCCTGGTATCCTGTGAGAGGGTGCATGGGAATGACCCAAGGCTGCATCAGGGGAGGTTCAGACTTGACATTAGGAAGCATTTATTCACAGAGAAGGTGGCCAAACACTAAAACAAGTTTCCTAGAAATGTGGCCAATGCCCATGGCCTGACAGTCATTTGGTCAATAAGTCATTTGGACAATGCCTTTATCAACAAGCCTAAGGTTTTGGTTAGACCTGAATAGGTCAGGCAGTTGGACTCATCAGGAAGATGATTGTTGAAGGTCTCTTCCAACTCATCTCAACTATTCTATTCTATTCTATTCTATTCTATTCTATTCTATTCTATTCTATTCTATTCTATTCTATTCTATTCTATTCTATTCTACTCTATTCCATTCTACTCTATTCTATTCCATTCTTTCATTCTGCACTGTGAATGTTTCCATGTATTTGCTAAGAATGTCCATTTCTACATACATTTAATCCACAAAATTCTACCAAGTTCCTCAACATTATTTAATTCAGTGGCCTTTATGGAGTGATACCTTAATGATTCAACAGTGTCAGAATATTAAAGAGCATGTGTCCTTTCTAAAGCAAAAATGTTAAAGATGCTATGTGTGTACACTCTTCTAGTATACTCTTGAGATATATTTACTGCTTGTGCCAAGATGCATTGGGCCATCCTCTTAGTTTTAATTTTGTGATTATATCAAGGAGATGGGAAAAGATGGAGTGCTAATTTATTCTAAGCACTTTTGTTGATGACACACAGGTTGCTAAAAAAGCTGGAAAGTCAGATCAATTTTATAAGCAATTAAAAGGGGTCTGTCCAAAAGTAATTAACTTTATGGTAGTGATAGAGCAAGGTAGTGCTATAATAGTCTTATATCTCTGATGATAGGAGGAAATGACAGTTCACTGGCTGTTAAATATTTCCAAGTGTTCATGTTCCATAGCATTATTTACATTTCATGTCTGTTCACTGTTTTGCTATTAAATAAGTTCTTCTCTTCTGCATGGTTAAATGTGCAATTTATTCACGTTCTAATGAATATTTTATATACCAAGGTCTTTATGAAAATTAGCTATTCACTTAATAGACAGTGGCTATCTTCTGCTCATTAGGAATGTGACCAGCAGATATGTATCAGGGAGAGCAAAGCTCCCTCCCATTTGCAGAGAAGATGTGGGAGGAAAAGACTGATAATGAGCTGGTTTTCTTAAAGATTGGATGTGGAAAAGTTGAGAATGCAGTTAATTACTTTCACAAAATATAACTGAGATATTCTTCAAGATGTGTAATTAGATTATACTCTCAGAGTAAGTAAAAGTTAGAAAAGAATATGAGAGAAAAGTCTCTTCTGGGCAAGACCAGGAAAAAGTGATCTAGGAGAGTTTTTTTGCAGCCTTATAACTGGCTTTAAGGTTTTCATATAAGAAAATCTTGAAAACTTGCAGTAGACATTTATGAACAAATACATTCTTTCAAACAATCATTATCACACAGACTCTCCCTTCAAAAACTAAGATATTGTACGTGTTGGTACCTGAGTAGTCTGAGCAGCCACATTTCTTTGAGAATATTGTTAAATTCGATATCTTAAATGGACTTTCTATGGAAAAAAAAAATCACAAATTTAATAAACTGTGACACAAAAGGAAAGCACTTCTTTTTACTGGGTCTGACCAAAGGTGTAAAGGTGCGTTGTAGGCTGATGTAATGTCCTTTATTTGTAACATCAGTCAGGGAAAACAGAAAAATTATGTTCTTAATCTATACTAATTCTGCTTTTTTTCATTTTAATGGGCTGATTCTTGATTTTTCCTTCATAATCTCATAAGATTTTCCTTGTTTTTCACTGAGGTGACTTTCTATGTCCTTTACTAATCCTGCTGATTCCTTTAATTCCTTCTTGTTCTGAATTGTCCTTTTGGAGAAATGTTTCACCAGTGTCACACAGTACCTCAGATGAGATCACACAAGACAAGTTACTATGCAGAACACACGCGGGCACAATAACATGATCTGAAATACTACAATATCATTTTCTGTGCATTCCAATATACAAATTTTAACTGCAGCTGGACATTGAGGAGAAATCTTTAGAGATGCCTTTGTTCCTTTCTTCATCCACTGCAGCTAGTCTTGAATGCTGCAAGGTTTGAAAAGCGATTTTAGAGTTCCTTGTGCTTTATGATTTTAATTCTTTTTTCAGCACAGAATTTAATTTGCCATCTAATAACCCATTTATGTAAGATGAAGTCCCTCTGAAGCTCATCAACAGGATCTTTGTCCTTGAGTAAGGTTGCAAGAATAATTAATATTTTGGTCTGGCTGCTAAACAAAAACTGATTAGCATTTAAACAAGCATATAAATGTTTCATTGTTTCTTTCCAAAATGAAAGCCTAGGTTGAGTAGGTTACTGTACTTGACAATATTCTCACGGAACCTCAAATGAAATACTCTGGTGCCCACATATATTGAGGAGTAAAATCAATACAGTTATAGCTACTCAAAACTTCTGGGAGAGGTTCACCAACAGAGGTTGTGACTGTTCATCATTTGTCAGAATATTTACATGGCTCAACCTTCTCTAAGGGAAATAGAATCATTAGGGTATTTCATCTCTTTTATGCCATATTCTAACTATTGGCTAATTGGAAAGAAGAGTGGCAACTGTTTCATGGTCTAGCTCTTCAAACATTTTTCCAGAGTGGTCTGATCCACATTGGATACTGCAATTGTGAAGAAAATCAGAAATAGTTTTGGCAAAACAACTGTTCTTGTCATGTATTCCTCTGTGCTTCTTTTCGTCTTTTACCTACCTATCTCCTTCACCTTTCTCTAACTCACCACCTGTGATGGTAATTGCTAAATAAACTAAGCTCTGCAAAAAACAAGGAAGTTAATTTTTAAGTCCTTGCCATATTGAAAAATTACTATTTTATCCTGGATTTCCCACTCATTAATCCAGTTCTTTGCTTTATCTCATTGCTACCTTCTTAAAATGTCTTTTAACAAATGTTTTCAAAAGTATTCTGTAAATCTGAGTTCATTATTTCCCTCTATTTATTAATTAAAGTTAATTTTATGCAAAGTGAAATGAAATACATAAAAAAAAACCCCTTTGGTTGTATCTACTTTAAGAGTTATTTCAAGAAAATAGGAGAAAGTCAGTGATCACTGGGCCTTATGATTGCTAGATACTGGTGGAGAAAGGGTTATTGATTTTCATGCATGAATTTCCATGGTCCATCTGTTTCACTGCATGAAGATCATTACATTCTGAAAAATGCAAATAAATGTTTAAGGCCTTTAATAGTTATTTTCCTGTTTATTTCAAAGGCAAATGGTGGTAGCTTAGTCAGGAAGGTTTAGATTTGCTGTATACATGATGGTTTACATGCAGTTCCCTTCTGCCAACGACTTTAATGATGTCAGAGGGGTTATATACAGACAGGAAAATGTTATGGGACCAGGAACAAACTGGTGAGTCTTGATTGTCTCAAGCCAGGTGTCCTGTGAAAGCTCAGAGTGTTTCTTAACTAGGGTATTTCCAGAGTGTATCAAATATACACTGAAAAATCGGAGATATTCATAAGGTGCTAGCTGTCACTTTTGATTTAGAGGAGCAGCTTGAGTGCTCCATGAAGTGCTTTTCTCTTGTAATGCAGAAGTTAGAGCACTGACCCAGGGTGGGAGACATCTACCTTCCACTTTCTACTTTGTTAAATGGAACTAATTCCCACCTCCCTCGGCTCCAAGGTAATACCCAGTAGTGGTGCCTGAGGGAGGATGAACCCTCCATTTCTTATCAAGCCACTTCCTGGCAGAGCTTGAAAAAGTTCAAAATCAATGGACTCAAATACACTGAGGTAGCACTGGCTGTGTTCCCTGGTAGCTGGGATTCACATGAAAGAGCAACAGAATTTGTCTATTTCCAAAATAAAAATGAAAATAAAAATAAAAATAAGAATTAGAAATGCAAAGAAAACATTTAGAGGACAACTGGTTCAGTGACTCATGCTAATGGGAAGGAATTTCTCAGTACCATCCATGTGTACCTATCACCCTTGGCAGTGCAAGCTCATGATTTTCTAACAGCAACTTCATCCCATAATCAGAGAGATCCTTAAAAGATACCTATCCAAATCTTGCTGTCAGCTATGATTCATGACCTTTGATACAGCAGGTAAATGAACAGAAAGTGAGATTTATTTAATGCTATAGAACAAGCCTTGGGGTTAGAAGTCCAAGCTCTCTGACACAGTCAGCCTTAGTCATTAGAAGGAAGCTATTTCAGTAATGAATTATTACAACTCCGGGAGTACTTTGGTCATGGTTCATCACCATGGTACACTGAGGACCTTAATAGTGTCTTACAATGTCAATATGTGCTTTATTTAAGGTTCGTATCGTTTTAGCCAGTCAGAAGGGATAAAACTCACCCCTGCACAGCAGGTCAGAACATGGCCTATTCATCTTGCTGGTCCCACAAGAGTCCTCAAAATGCTTTTTAACTGAGATGGAAGTGACACATAAAGCTTCTCGGAGGTCTTTTGCACACAGATGAATTTCAGCAGTGAATAGGAAAGCATCAATTTGCAAATAAGTTATTTGATGGAAAATTTTACCATCAATCAGATTCGTTAAATTCTGTGAACACTTCCTCTAGCCTTACCTACAGTATCTGAATCTTGTCTTCCAGTACAGTTTTGGGCAAAGAAATTTCATGAAAAATAATTGCAGAAAAAGAATAGTAAGAATGGAGCAGGTGATCATTTAGATTAAATCATTTGCTTTATGTGACTTTAGGCAAAATACTTCAAGATTAAGCATCCATCTTCTTGAGGATGGCCAGAAAACTAAATTTTTATTAATGGCTTAAATCCAAACTCTTTTTCTTTGTGCTCCACCCCCTTTCCTTTCTTTGTTCTTTGCATACGTAATTCCCAGAGTTACACAAACAGGGGCGTTCTCAATCTGTTCTTGTATAATACTAAGAATTTTCAGCCTGATCTTCCTTGTTTGAAAATAGTTTTCTTCATAGAGGAGTAACATTTTTCTTTAGCTTATTGCATTAACCTTTCTTTCCTTTTAAGTATGTTTTGAATGTTAAGATGTTATTTTTAAAAAACACAGTCCTGTAACTTTTTAAAAATAGCTGATTGCATTAAGAAAGATATCATGACAAATTTTTTTTTTTTTAATTTTCCATAACTTTTTGTGAGTTCATTCATCTTTAACTGCTTAACAATCTCTAAACTACCCTGGTGTCCAAAAAGTTTACTGAAAGTGTCTGCTTTAATCTGGCCCTCAGTATTCAAAATATCATCACATTAAAAAAAAAAAAAAACAAAAAAACCCCCACAAAACCCAGGTGTTTTGAAAAAATATATTACACTAAATACAGTTATTTCTTTCTTCACTTTTGTGTAAAGAATACCTTTGTTCTGAGTCTGCTGTTTCACCAAGAAATCGAAAGTAACATAAACACACAAACCAACCTTTTGATTAGAAGCACATTGATAGGCAATTTCATTGCTTTACCAGGCTCCATGGATGCCTGCTGGAATCCATCACATAAAGTTAAATAGGAGCTTCACTCTTTATATTTACTGGAACCTGAGATGTCAATAGTATTCCTTGTAAAGGAAATGATTACAGGACAGCCCAAATATTTGGGCCATCCAAACCCAAATATTTTGTATATCTATGCATCTTTTGCCTCACTATTAAAAGTGTTAAAATGCCCTAGGACAGAGGTAAAACCCACCGCTTCATATCCATTTTCTCCACAGAATTTCCCTCAAAACACATCACAGTTGACTGTTGAGCAGGTACAGATGTCCCTGGGATAACACAAGGGAGAGTCGCCAGCCTTTATAGAATGCAGAAGTGCAAAGATAAGGTTTTGGTAAGTAACATTTTTTCATACCTCTCCATCAGAGAGTAGCATGTTAAAAACAGTATAACTAGAAAAGCAAAACCAGAACATCCAGAAAAGGCAACGATAAAAGAACTTGAGAATCACAACCACAACTCTTGAGGTTTCAACTGCTCTATTATACTGCAGTCCATGTGAGACAGCCATCAGTTCATATCACAATCTCTAAGGTTCTTTTAAAGCTTAAGTCATAAACCAAACCAAGTTCAATTTTATGGTCATGTGTGCAAAGGCCAACAGCCTGCTCCCATTACTACAGCTTTACTATGGCACAAGAAACGAGCAACTGAGTCCATTAAAAATGAAAAGACTCCTAGTGGATCCATGAATTACTGTGAATCATTTCAATCCTTATCAATGCATAAGGATAAGTACCTTTTGTTATTTAGCAATTGTGCAGTGCTTTCACTAAACGTTATGCAGCAGGACTCTTAGTATGGCATACGACTCTAGACCTGCATGCATTATTTTATTCCCCCCTGTAAATTGTTTATAGGGAGCATAAGTCTTTTTGTCCAGGCAAGTTCTTTGGATACTCAGAATGACAAAAGTAAATATGAAATCTTCCATGCTTACCTGTGCAGAACAACAAATCAGTAGCTGAAATGAGAACTTGGTGGTTTTAAAACATGCAGAAATTCTTAGAAACAGAAAAAAAAATATTTAAACCCCTTTCATGAACTTTTTTCCCCCAAATATGTTCAGTGATGTACTGATTTAGTGGATCAAACATTGAGTGCGGAAAGTCCACTTATACATAATTGCAATTCTAGGTGGTTTTATGCTTAAAAACACAGGGCTGGAAACACATGGGAATGAGGAATGGATTTCTAAACATCTCTGATTTTCTTGTGAGACTTTGAGATTAAGGAAATTACTCTAAAATTAAGGCAATTAAGACAATTGTCTTAACAACCATCTATTACAATAGGATTAACAAGATATGATCACCACAATGCACTTTAGGCTTTCCTCCAGCAAGTCAATGCAAACAGAAAAAGCTTTATTTACTATATGACAGTTTCAAATTTCATCTAGGAAATGTCACTGATTGTACCAAACTTTAGTGAGGGTCACAAGACTTGTACATTTTCTTAAAGGCCAGATGCCATGCATTTTCACTGAAGTCACTGCCCTCAGCACAATCAACTTGCAGAAGGATTTCTTTTCCTCCTGGTCTTCATCCTCCTTCTCACTAATTAAGGGGTTTGAACTCTTCAGTTCTCAATGTGTGTTCAGTAAACACTAATAAACTATTCTTTTATTGAAGTGTTTTAATTCTTAGAATTTTTGGTTATTTCACTAGTACAATATTTTAGTTTGCTTTTGGATTTAAGATGCTTAGAAACTCCTCTAGATTAAAACTTGGATGAACTTCTCCTGCTAATTTGCTTCCATACAGAACTTTCATGGAATGAATATGTGTACAAGAGTCACTCTCCTCAGTATCTTTCAACTCATTTCAAAGTAGTCAGTTTTAGTTACAAGAGGACAGTACATTCACAGTTTTATTCAAATATGTTTAAATATTCCCATCAAATCAATTGGAAAAGTCTTCTTCAAACTCACTGAGGTTGCCAAGGATCTCACAATAAGTAAAAGTTATTTCAAAGCATGCAGCACAACTAAGTATAAAATACTTTTTGCCTCTCTTTTATATCAGAGATTTTTAACCCACAGCTAAATTTCAACCAGTGACAGAGGCGCTCAAAAATCCCTCAGTTATTTTCAAACTGTTTTGAGTTAATCTGGCTAAATATTCACAGATTTTAGACTAGTCACCTCATATTTTCTTAACTGACCCTGAAGTTGCTTTTGCTTCTGCAGAGCTAGAAGTTAAAATAAATAAATAAATAGATAAAAGCTATCCTGCTGACCAGGTCGCCCAGGTGGATGCCCCATCCCTGGAAGTGCTCAGGCCAGGCTGGATGAGGCTTTTAGTAACCTGGTCTAGTGGGTACCATCCCTGCCCATGGCAGGGGGGTTGGAACGAGATGATCTTTAAGGTCTCTTCCAACCCAAACCATTCTACGTTTCTGTGATTCTATGATCCTGATTGTATGGCTTAACACTTGGACAGCTGAAGTAGTTATATAGATGTGTACAAAGAACAGCTTGTACTTAAAAACAAACAAAAAAAATGGAACTTGATAATAAGTTACTAAACTTCCATTTTAGGAAGAAGCATGTGAGCAAGATAAAGCTGAGATCCCAATGCAACTTCATTCCTAAACATTCTACGGTCTTGTTGCCGTGCAACACTAGCAATAATTACTCTATTATGATACCAACAGGTCCATATGGCTCAGTGTTATAGAAACACATTTAAAAGTATCAAATATAATCCATTCTAAACATACATACAAAACAGAAAATATGAGGAAGGAGCACTATTCACCATTTCTGGAAAAGAAACCCATCAAAACCCCATGAATCCATGATACTGAAGTAGTGCCAGATTCTCCAGTCCCTCTACTACTGTGGCCACCCACTCCAGCAACAAACAAAACTTTATCACTTTTCAGGCAGTATGAAATGTGGAGTCTACTATAAATTCACAGCCATGGAGAGAATCAAAGACAATCAAGAAAATTAGTGAGAAAAGGTAAAAGAAGTAAAGAAACAAGTGGGACTTCTGTGCTGCACAGATATTAATATCACAAGACAGAAAGACTAATATTCAGTGAATATCAAAATGCTTTTTACAAATAAATCAGGTGAGTGATTTCCCTGTTATTATATTGACTAAACTACTGAATGACACACTCAGGATAGAATGTATTTATGACAAAAATAAAAAACTGCCTAGCAAATATTGCTACAATTTCTTTATCTTTCTCTCCTCTGCAAAATTCAGTCTCCCAACCTTGTGATCTAGAACTACTCTCCATTTTTCTTTTTTCTCCATTTTTCTAACCAATCTTTTGTTTCCCTCATACACTAGTCCTACTGTTCCATTTTAGCTCCCTCATTCTTTTCAAGATTCATGCCAAATTTTGCCTTTAAACAGTTCTAAGTTCTCACACTGGTGCTTACTCCAGCTCCTAGTACCCACAACACAGTTTCTGTTAAGAGCCAATCTCAGCTGTGATGCTGCAGCATCCTGAATTGACACAGGGGGATTGCAGCGTCATATCTGTCAGGACCTACTGATCAACCTTGTGGTCAGAAATGAATCCTGCTGAAGGAGCTGGTTACGTGTCCACTGGAAAATAATTGAGAAATGTGAAAGAGAAGAAAATGTTGAATGCCTTTTTCTATGTGGCCATTGTAGGTTATCTCTGGAAGGCTATCTCTCGAAGATATGACGAAAAAAAGGCAAACAGAAAATACAGGAGGGTTTTTTTTTGTTATTGAGAAGAGTCAAATGGCTCTCAACACAGAGCTCAGAAGACAAAAAAAAAAGTATTTACTTATTTATTTATGCCATAGAAAAGAAGGGTCAAGACAAGCTTCTGGTTTCAAACTGAGAAGCTCTCAGGAGAGGTAATGTTTTTTAACCTGGTGCAAGAACCCACATGGGTGCATGCTAATTTCATCCTTCTCTTGTTACCCAGCACAGAGGAGATGAGAACTGACTCCTAGCAGCCGCTATTGAATTTTGAAATTTTCGTTTAGCCCAATCTGAGATGGCAGTTTCATTGTAAATGGGTCCTTGCTTCCCAATTAGGCTTGTGAGCAACAGAGAGAATCATGAACAAAAGGCTCTGCTGGCAGAAATGGAAGGAGAAATTCTACCAAGGAATTTCATCCTTGACATGCCATATTGGATGAAAGCCTTACCAAGATTTGCAGAAAATGGATTAAACACCAGTCACTCATCTAAATGGTCTCTTGTGGCTCCTTTCATCCACACATGGCCTGTAGTAATGGAAACAGACACTGTTACTTACCCTCTCAAGGTCCTACTTAGCCCATATTTCCAAACTTGCAGCCTGCTTGTTATCCAAGTCTTTGACTGAAAAACAGGATTTGGATCCCAGAGAGTCCTCAGTTTATTATTCTGTAACAATAATAATAGATAATCTGTTGCATTCAAAAAAATGAGCCTTGATTGTACAAAGAGATCTCCCCAAAATCCCAGGGAGGTATTTTCTTGTTCAGGTTTTGAAAGCAGCTGTAATTTCACCATATCCCTTTTAATCCTCCATTACAATGTGACGCATGAGGAATGGAGCAATCAGACCACAGAACCATAGATTATGCTGAATTGGAAGGGACTCCTCAGGATCATCAAGTCCAACTCCTGTCCCTGCACAGGGCATCCCAAGAATCCCACCCTGTGCCTGAGACCATTGTCCAAACATTTCTTGAACTCTGTCAGGCTGTGCTGTGACCACTTCCCTGCGGAGCTGCTCCAGTGCCCAGCCTCCCTCTGAGTGAATAATGGTTTCCTGATTTCTAACCTAAACCTCCCCTGACTCAGCTTCACGCTGTTTTCTCAAGTCCTGACGCTGGTCACGAGAGTGAAGACATCAGTGTCTGCCCCTCTGCTTCCCCTCGTGAGGATGTTGCAGACCACAGTGAGGCTTCCCCTCAGCCTCCTCCAGGCTGAGCAGACCCAGTGCCCTCAGCCACTCCTCATATGGCTTCCCCTCAAAGCCTTTCAGCATCCGTGATACCTTCCTTTGGACACTCTCTAATAGTTTTATATCTTTTTTATACTGCAAAAGATGAATGCCTTTTTCCCTTTCTATGTGGCCATTGTAGGTTGTCTCTGGAAGGCTATCTCTGGAAGATATGATTAAAAAAAAAAGGCAAATAGAAATTACAGGAGGGGTTTTTTTGTTATTGAGAAGAGTCAAATGGCTCTCAACACAGAGCTCAGAAGACAAAAAACAGGTGTTTACTTACTTATTTATACCATAGAAAAGAAGGGTCAAGACAATTAGACACTCTCTAATAGTTTTATATCTTTTTTATACTGTGGCACCCAAAATTGCCCCCAGCACTCGAGGTGAGGCCTTCCCAGTGCAGAGCAGAGCAGGACAATCCCTTCCCCTCCCCGGCTGGTGATGCTGTGCCTGATGCCCCAGGACAGGGCTGTCCCTCCTGGCTCCAGGGCACTGCTGACCCATGTTCAACTCTCCATTGACCAGGACCCACAGATCCTTTCCCACAGCTGTTTTCCAGCCTCTCATTCCCCAGTCTGCCCACACACCCAGGGCTGTTCCAGCCCAGGTGCAGAATCCACCCCTTGCTCTTGTTAAACTCCATTCAGTTGGTAATTGTCCATCTCTCTGATTTGCTGAGGTGTCTCTGCAGGGCATCCCTGCCCCTGAGGGACTCGACAGCTCCTTAAGACAGCTCCTAAGTCAGCAAATTTATTTTGTATTCCTTCGAGACTGGGTCCAAGTTATTAACTTAGATGCTAAAGAGAACCAGACCAAGGATTGAAATATGTCTTCTACCATCTTCTTAAATATCTCAGACAAAATTTCACATATTGATTTTAATTTTGGGTAACAATCCTTTAGAATACCCCCAAATCTTGTTGCACAGCTTTTGTAATCTTTCTGAAACACTTCCTGTTTATTGCAGCCATTCCATGATGCTGAAATGGCACAGAATGTGATTCCTTTACCTAACACTGTTAAGATTCAAGTCTCCCAAGATTTAGATGTTGAAATACAAAATGTTTTAGTTCAAACCCATCTCACATAAACTGTTATTGATAAGACCACAGTCACACACATCTGACTGTCACTCAGGTGTTTATGGAGGCAGAAATAAAAATCCTATTCCACCTCAGTGTTAATCAGTCTTTGTCACTCCACCAAGTTCTTTTATCTGATAAACTCCCCTGTGGCTAGGAGAAAGGAAAAAAAGAATCCTGCAAATGGAAGCCCTGCAGCCCAAAGAAGCAGACCGAAGGAAAAGGGAATACAGCTGTATCTGGCAGCTGCTGCTTTTCAGGCCACCACAAGTCATCCAAACACCGGCTGCTGCCGGAGGTGTGTTGGCTCTTTCACCAGCACACCACTGCTCTCCTCCAAAGCCACCATTCCTGGAGCCCAAAGTGTCATTTTGTTTGTTCACACCACAGTACACCCTGCAATCCAGACTTATGTCTTTCCTTGCCCTCCTCACCACTCACCTGAGCCAATCCCCCCTGCAAGCACTGTCACAGAGACAATCCCTGCTGGCCCTGCTCTGCCAGCGGAGACCTGGCCTGTAAGAGTGAGCCAGGAAGGTGATAATCCATCACAGGTGGCCCAGGCACTATGCCCATTAAAGACTCATCTGTCTTTTGACAGATCTAAATTGCATCCCAAGGCTGCCCTCACTGTTGTGATGTTCAGGACTGAGCCTACACTCCAACCCAGGCTCCCTGGGGTCACTGCCAGGGTGTGCTCCTGTCCTGTGCTTGGCTGGGATCAACTGTGTCTTCCTGACAGGAAAACATGTGCTGGATACAGGGACACAGACTGGGTGTGGGCAGCACCCTGAGATCACAGAAACACAGAAACACAGAATCACGGGGTTGGAAGAGACCTTCAAGATCGAGATCACCAAGTCCAACCCCTGCCCTAACACCACCTCAGCTGAACCATGGCACTGAGTGCCGCATCCAATCTTCTTTTAAACACATCCAGGGGTGGTGACTCCACCTCCTCCCTGGGCAGATGATTCCAGAACTTTATGACTCTTTCAGAGATGCCCAGTTAGTGGCTGGACAGATGCAGTCAGCACAGCATTGTGCCATGCACTGTGTCCAGAGGCACTGTTGGCTCTTTTCCCTCTCCCCAAGCGATGCTGAGTGTGACTCATGAAGCACCAATGTGTCCCCACAGATGGGGACAGACCTTGCATGGTGCTGGGAGTTTTGCTAGCACTCATAGGAGTCATCTCCCGGTGCTGATGTGAGGGCTAACCTTGCAGCAGGAGAGAGGAGTGGAGCAAAATGAGGTTCCTTTGGAGACTGGCAGAGACAAGAGCTAGATAGAATGTCTCCAATATCCCCAAACACAAATAAAATAAATTGTACCAAATGCAAACTTGAAAATTTCTTCTGGGATGCTGCCATGAAGACAGAGTTCAACAAAAAAGGTAATTATATGAGTAAATAGAAGAAAGAGTAAGGGAATAACATTTTAGAAAGAGTAAAGAGACAGCCTGGTGGGCAGCAAGTGCAAGGAAGGGGAGACCATTAATTGAGAATCCTCATTCTTCAAAAAAAAAATCTTTTGGCTTTGTAGGGAAAACTTTCTGAGTGAGCCTGATATAAAATATTCTGTGGTCACACACTGAGTTTATAATTAGCCCAGGAACAGCAAAGGTAAAGAGAAAAGGTAAGAGGACTGGTTTGGGATGTACCGTGAGGGAAAATATAGTGTGAGTCCAGTCTGTGTGACTCATGTTCAGAGTTTACATGGTCTCTTTATGATGCAGAAGAAAATATATCACAGCCTGCACTTTTCCATGGGAGCTGAATCAGTGTTGGATTGGACAAGGTTGGTCCAAAGTGCCCTGTTCAGCAATTTTGTCAGGATGGCTCCTGCTGGGCTAGCAAATGTTGTTTTAACATGCAGGCGACTGTGACAATGCGTAATGGCATTTGAGACACTGCTGTGCAAGTGATTATTTTAGGGTTTTTTTCCATGAAAAGCCCAGATGGAGACCGTGAGCCAGTGTTTTCCAGGTAGGCACATTACTCAGAGCAAGAAGGGGTTTGTCATAAAGCCGTGAACTTTTGGTCTCCTGACATTGTGAATGTTCCTGTCTGAGAGAGGGAAGGGGTTTCAGTACAGCTCAGGGCAGATGGGGACAGCTGGTGACTTCCCAGCACCCACACACCCAACATCACTTATACCAATATTCACTATAGCCCTCAAAGGCCTGGGACTGCGTGACAACTTTTAAAATTTAAATACATATAAACCCCTTTTCACAGGCAACATGTAAATTACATAAATACCA
Organism: Origma solitaria; assembly: GCA_013397895.1. Taxonomy (NCBI): domain Eukaryota; kingdom Metazoa; phylum Chordata; class Aves; order Passeriformes; family Acanthizidae; genus Origma; species Origma solitaria. The sequence continues at coordinate 591,261 of VZRL01005606.1, forward strand.
TTTTAGTCATTAAATAGTGGAGAAAGATTCATCTAGTGATGCCTTTGATTGTTGCTAGGGTGGATACAATCTCTGCCTAATGGTGCCATTTACCTTTGTTTTGGTGGTGCTAGGCTTTGATCCACATCAATTCTCAATCAACTGTTTGGAGTCAGGCAGAGAGATTCAGAAGTATAATAACTGCTGTCTGGGACATTTATCTTATCTTTGAAATTATATATTAAAATTTTTATTGTATATTAGATTGATTCTGATCAATTGTAATGTACAAAAATATTTCTCTCAAAAAAACTTTTCACGAATGCTCTTCAATGGTTTTATGTATCGAATTCATCCTGTTTCTCTTCACTCCATTTCTCCTGACAGACCACAGACAGGAAGTGAAAAGAGGCACAAATTCTGTGGAAGGCAGAAGACTGCCTATTGCAGTAGATGCCTAAGTTGATTATGCACTTTCAATCCTGTCCTGATGTGATATTTAGAAATGAAAACATTTTTTTGTTTATGCTTTGTGACGCAGGTCTGAATTTCTGATAAAAATTGATTTGGTATTTAACTTTGTCAAATATATTTGATAGACAGAAGAAATTAGTATCAGGAATATAAAATATTACTGTACCAGCATCACTTGTTTTGCAAGGATGAAAGGTAGGAATATGAAAAAGAGATTATGTAAGGCAAAAGAGAATCTGGACCAAATTATTTTTATTACAAGGGAGGAGAGAAAGATTCTTGGTTCTAGCTCTTTAAAATAAACCTCAATTTGCACAAATTTTAATAGCATTTTTTTCAATTATTGCCTGAAAATTGTATAAGCGCTAGAAAAAAAGAGCATATTAAATCCACAGTTCATTACAATTTATTGGAATACTATTCTTGCTTTTCAACTGCTTCCTACATTTTATTAAAATATCTTTTTTTTTTGAGGATTATAATACCTTAAATGTGCACTAAAACTAACAGCTAAGATTGGAATCAGGATTAAACATGTGTTCCCTCTCACACAATTTCTGAAAGGTTTTAGCAGCAATTTCATGACTTTTGGAGGACAATAATTATAATAATTTAGTTATTGTAAATTGTTTGGTTTGCCTCTGTCTCGCAATGGCTTTGTTTAGGAGCCAGTTCTTACAATTGTGAAGGCCTGGATTTCAACATTTATTTTTTTAACGTTTTACAATATTTGTTATCTTATTCAATTCAATTGATGTGCTCAGACCTATGACTTGATTGTTAACAACAGAGGAACAAGTTTCTTAAAAGGTGAAACACATGACGTTAACAAATTAATTATGTGCTCATATTTTTTGATTCTTTCATCCCACAGTTATCTGGGTAAAGCAGGATGACAATTTCTTTTTCAGATGCACAATTGAGCTGACAGTTACAACTGAAGTGAAAGTGTATTTAGAAAGTTGTTTTTCAAAAGAACAAAACCACTAATCAGCATTTTTGACTGGAGGCGCCTCAAGTTCATCCAGGACTTTTAAGAAAAATGATTGGTTTCTATTTTTTCCAACCTTGCTTTCATAAAACATTTACTTGAATTCTTGTTTGCATTTAGTGGCCCCTGTATCAAGTTTGCGTCACATAAAAAGAGGGAGGAAGACTTTTTACAGAGGCAGATAGTGACAGGACAAGGGGAAGTGGTTTTAGAACTAAAAGAGGAGAGATTTATCTTAGATGTTAGGAAGACATTCCTTACTGTGAGTGTGGTGAGGCCCTGACACAGATTTTCCAGAGAAGCTGTGGGTGCCTCATCCCTGGAAGTATTCAAAGCCAGGCTGGACAGTCCCCAGGGAAAGCTGTAAGAGTGGATGGCATCCCTGCCCACAGCAGGGCAGTGGGATCTAGATGACCTCTAAGGTCCTTTCCAATTCAAAACAATCTATGATTCTACAAAAAAAACGTTTTTTCCCTAATTTGCTGAGTATAGGGAGCAAGAAGAAGGAAAATTACTTGCTAAAAGGAGCGATTTACTTTTTTTTAATTATCCAAACCAAACCAAAAATCTCAAGCCAAACCAAGCAAATTCACAGGTGATACTTCTTTTAGCATTAATCTCTGACGTGCCATTTGCCCTTAAATTGTGAGGTGTAGCAACTATCAGACAAGCATGCAAAGCACAATTAATGCTATCCTGGTTTTAGTTGATGCCTATGAGAAAATATTACTCTTAACAAATTGTAGTTGCTTTCTGCAGAGAAGAAAGGATTTGGGGAGAAGAAGGAAAAAGAACAGAAAGTAGGAATGACAAGATACTTTCAAAACTGAATGCTACAAAGATCAATTTCTCCTAAAAATACAGAGTAATCTTGATCTGAAAGAAATCAGAGATTTGAAGCGTAGGTTTGTATTAAGACATTTTTCATCCTATAACCTCACTCCAAAGAGTGCTAATTGGGACATGTTACAAAGGAATTTTCCATTTTTCACTGAAATATCTTTTTCTTCAATAATAAAGCAGTACATGGAGGTCCATTCATAGAATCACAGAATGGTTGATTCTTTGATTCACAGAATCACATCTGGTCCAACCTCTTTGCTCAAGGAAGACCACCTAGAGCCAGATTTCCAGTCTTGTCTTCTTAAAATCTGATAATGGAAGAGTTCTGAAGTCTATCACAAGATCTTCCATCATTTTCAGAGATATAAAAATAAATGTATTCTTTTAAAAAGTGTAGTGTTACCAGCTGTTCTCAAATAATTTTATTTTGCCTTAGTCTTCAGAAGCTTTGTTTCTGATCCAGTGTAAAATATAAGAAGGAATGGAGGAGTCGAAAGGAACAATGAACAAGTGAAAAGCATTTAAAAAAAGGTTGAAATGTATTACATTTATTCCTCACCATTTATGCTCTGTGAGGATGAAGTAAAAATAAAAAATGCCTACCTGGGGTTCTGATGAACAAGAAAGAACTTATTGATTTGAAACTGAAATTGTTCTACATTTGTCATTCTTTTGGAATAAAATCTTTCATCTGGTGGAATGCAGCAGCATAGGAAAAGATGTCTTCATAATCTCAGTAATGATAATATTTGTCATAAAACTTGCAGGCAGGTTGTTTTGAAAAGGCCAGATCATCCTGACCTATCCACAGGAACTGAAACTGTTACGTATAGGCAAGACATTTTCATGTTGTGCTTGTAACATTAAATGGAAGTAAAATTAATGCATCTTTCAATCTCTTTTTGAGAACTGATTTCTATTTAAAATGTGCCATGATTTCCTCAACAATGCCATTTTCTGCCTGCTAGCTCTACACTCCTAATTTTACTTTGAACATCTTTTCTTCTCTCTTGTGGGAACCAGATTTTTACATTCCCTTTAAATGTTCCCTTAGGCATAAGTTGCAGAGATGTTAAAAGAGGCAAAGATATTGGAGAATGCACATTCAACAGCTTCAGCCTCAGCAAGGTCAGCTCTATTTGCATGTATCACTGCATTTGACTCTGAAGAATGACACCAATATTTTAAGCAGTCTCTGGGCTCTGCTTTTTAATGAACGTTAAGAAATTTTTAATGGAATTAGTTAAATTTGCCTTTCCTGCCCTTAGGACAACATATAAATGCACACACAAGTGCTACTGCTTTCAGAGGAAACTGTACCAATACACCTAATGGAAGATTAGGGGAAGAGAAAGGTTCCAGAAAGCATAATTCATGTATTTATTTGGGGGGTTGTTGTCTAGGGGGAAAAAAAAAAAAAAAAAAAAAAACCACAAGTTTCTGAGTGATAACAGATTTTTATCTACATATTCAATGGTTTTATTTTTATTTTTTACCTTATTTCACGGTATCACAAAATAATGTCATCTATCATTGCTGACATGCTACAATACAAGACAGAGCCATAGAATGACAGAATATCCTGAGCTGGAAGGTACCCATCAGGATTATCAAGTCCATCTCCTGGCTCTGAACAGGACAGCTCAAGAATTCCACCATGTGCCTGAAGCATCGTTCAAATCCTCACTGAATTTTCTCAGGCTTGGGGCTGTGAGGGGCTTCCCTGGGGAGCTGTTCCAGCACCCAACCACCCTCTGGGGGAAGAACCTTTTCCTAATATCCAACCTAAACCTGCCCTGACACAGCTTCAGGCCATTCCCTCAAGTCCTGTCACTGTCACCAGAGAGAAGAGATCCGTGCCTGCCCCTCCCCTTCCGTAGTCAGAAAGCTGTGGACAGATAGGAGGTCTCCCCTCAGTATCCTCTTCTCCAGCCTTTGGGTTTATCTTGGTAAAAAAATTTAAGGGCATCTGCTAGTTAACAGTGACTGAAACAGCCTATCTGATAATCAATTCCTTTCCTGTTTCCTGTAGTGAAATTCTTGAGCGTCTAGATTAAAGAATCTTTTACTTGTGGTATAATTAAATAATTTGTATTAAAATGTTGAACATTTTGATGAAGAAAACCACATATGAAGACACTGATTCATCAAAGGAAATAAGATATTTCAGTCTTTACTAATAGCAGTTGTCCTTTGTGATTTGGAAAATAATTAATATAGTTATTTCAACAACCACATAGTCACTTTCAGAAGTCACCTACATTAACATATAGAGCATCTTTAATCACATACCATGAAAAGATGTGAAAGTGATTGAAATGCACAAAATAAAAATCAATCTGTCAAGATGTTTTAGAATCTCAATTCTATTTTGACGATTTTATTATTCATGAAACTTAAAAGAGTATTTGATTACACTCTAACTTTGAAAACAAAGCCTTAAATGTCAAAATTTCTTAGAAAGTCAGAACTTTTACTTTGGTGATTTTCTAGTCTTTCTTTGAATCCTTTTGCCCTGTCTTTTGTTTAAATTCAAGGGAGAGGTTTTGTGCCAAGTTATTTCCAAGCAAGGTAATGTACCTTATGTTACTTCCTGGAATTAAAATCCTAAGTTGTGGCAGGACCTCGGTTGTCACTATTGGTCTAAGTCCTGACATTTCTTCTATTCTCCTGCAGAAATATTTTTTGATTGTTTTGTTTTCCCTGATTTTGCTGGGTTTTGACCCAGCATCTACCATCCCATAATCTAAACAAAAAGATTCTGATAGAGACTTCACACCATCTTTCAAAAAAACTGCTAGCACATGGACATAACTGTGTTGGCCTCATCAGCAAACAGCACTGGAAATTCCAGCCCAGGAGGTTCTGCACTCTCCCCTTTAGTTGATTAATTCCTCTCTGACAGAAAAAGATAAAATAAAATTTTGTGCATTTTCTTTGTTTTCTTTGGAGTGGAATCAAGTCCAGAAGGAAATTATAGTCTTATGGTTGTGAACAGGAAAAGTGGTTAATTGTGGCCCTTTAGTCATGAGGTCACCAGAGGGTACCTTCACACGAGCTCTTCTCAGAACATGGTCAGCAGAAGGAATATCTCCCTTAGCGATTTTTTACAGCTGAAAACATGAAAATACAGATTTTTTTTTTCATGTACCTGTATGTATGAGAGAAATATCACCTTTATAAGATGAGAACCAATTGCAGAAAAAAGCATCTTGGTATGTGTCAGTTGATAAATGTCATATATTCCCTGAAGCAGTTCACCCTGGAAGCAATCTCTTAAGCCATCCGGCTTTCCGCTGTAGAGAAACAGAAAAGCAATTCATACTTTTGTGTAGTCTAAATGCCTTTAAAATTTCTTTCACTGCTGGGAAACTTTTCTTTGCACTCAACTCCAGTATGCCAAATTTAATGTAGTTATTTGGATCGCTGTTAAAACAGACGAGCAAAAGTTCTGCTCAGAAATCTTAGTCATTTCAAGATATTAGATCACTAGAATTTTGGCTGCAAGATAGAGATGAGAAGTAACAGGGAAAGCTTGGAGGTTTTTGTTTGTTTCTTTGGTGGCTTTGGTGATATTTTTTGAGTATTCAAACTTCAACCTGCTTGGAGTTTAAAGAAAATTCCCACACAGTTTCTCAACATTTTTCTCACATTTTACATTTTTCTCCACTCACTCAAAGAAAAGCCTATAAACCAAACCACAGAGTGCAGCAGAGGAGAGTTTCACCAAAAACATGGAATAAGATTGCTAATAGGAACTGGAAACATCAGGACTATTATGTTAAAAAGCTGGAGAGGCTGCACAGAAGATTATCAGGAAAATTGGGAGTCTAGGGCACATTTCCTACAGGATGAGCTTCAGGGAGCTCACATTACTCACCCTCATGAAAACGTGGCTGAGGCACAACCTGAGCTCTGCTTTCAGCTGCTTGAAGAAAAACTGCAGAGGTGATGGAGCCAAACTCTCATCCACACGTGACAGGAATGTAACAAGAGGTAGCAGACCGGCACGGGATATTCAGACTGGCACGGGATATTCAGACTGGCACGGGATATTCAGACTGGACCCTGTATCCACAGAGATTTTCACTCCTGGATGTGTCAAGCCCAGCTGGCCTGATCCAGATACGCTGATAAGGACAATAGTCCTGCTCCAAGCAGGCAGCTGGACCAGATGGCTCCAGAGGTTCCTTACAACCAACATTGTTAGGATTCCACTTTAACATACCGTGGAAAATACGACAGAAAAGGAAGATTTCATAAATTGCATGCGGATTTCTTTCATACCCGATGAAGAAAAAAAGACCTTCAGCTTTTGAACCAGAGGCGGACAAATAAAATATGCCCATCCTATTTTGCAATGATGTATGATGAAAGTCTCATAAACAACATTGTGCAATGGAGGGTACAAAAAGAAAAATGCAGTGATTCAGGCTACAATTCTCAAATGAAATATTAGTATCTGTCCCTTTGAAAACAGCCATCTTCTCATAGGGCTCCTTAGTGAATAAAAAGTATTTGCCACATGACTGATGTTGTCATGCTGGATACAAATGGAACCCATCTGGAGGAAATGTCTGAGGGAACCAGCTGTTGAACCAGCAAGAAGGGTTTCTTTGGGCTACTGTGCAAGAAAACAGTAAGTCCCTCTAATTAGAACTCTGCTAAGTGAAACGTGGATTCCAGTTCTGCTGTTGTATACAAGATAAAAACGCACCTTCCATCTTTCCGCACCCCCAGGACACTCTTTCACCTGTACAATAATTGTTGCAATGCATCTGTAATGACTACAGCTGGGCAACATTTTACTAACAAACCAGAAATAATTTGCAAAGCTCTCAGAAATCTTGGGCCAAATTCTGGTTGTTTTTCATTCAGTCCATATTCTGAGCACATTCCCATGCCAGATTTTGGCCTAAATTTATGCGGGAATGCAGGTTTTTCAAGGTCACCTGGAAGTCACACCAGCTGGTTGATTTCCTGCTTACAAAGACTTAGCAAATGGAAACTGAGTAGTTTCAGAGGAGGTATATTTTTGAGCCCCTTCAGAATGGAGCTGATATCCAAGACTCTTGAGTACCAAACTACAGAATATAAACCAAAAGTACTAAAAACCTGTCCTTCAAACCCTTTGGCACAGGAATCCTCTGGTTCACACAGCCTCAGCTGGAATTTCTTTGCTTCTGTTTAATCAGGTCTACATTTTTCAAAGGACTGTTACATGTAACTTCTTTCTTTTGCTTGCCTTTTCACAGCAGATAAGTTTAGGCCCACAAATTCAAGACTATCCCCTGAGACAAGTGCAGTTAGCAATGAAATGGAGGAGAAAACTCCAAGTGTAACAGAATGGTCGCTTTGCCTGACATGTCTCCTTTGATTTTCATAAGTGCTTTACTTAGCTATCTGTACACAGCTGCCTAAGAAGCAAGACTGTAATCAAGCCTCAGATGGCCGAGAGGCTGCAATACAATTTCAGCTCTTCTTCCCCCAAATGTAGTAGACATACACATGTATGTGTTTTTTATATGTATATATATCCATATAGAGAGAAAGTGGGGCAGGGGAGAAGAGAGGAAAACAGGTCCATTCATGAAGGCTTACATTTATCTTTGACAGTAAAATAGACCATGGTTTTGGAATAACAGAATCACAGAATGGATGGGGTGGGAACATGGGTGGGGTCATCAGGGTCCAAGCTGCCTGCTCAGGCAGGGGCATCCCAGAGCACATGGCCCAGGATTGTGTCCAGATGGTTCTGGAATTTCTCCAGTGAGACACACCCTCACTTGCACAATCTGTTCCAGGGCTCAGTCACCCACAACATAAAGAAGTTCTTCCTCATGTTCAGGTTAATCTTCTCCTGTATCTGCTTCTTCCCATTGCCTCAGCATCACCGAGCACAGCCTGGTCCATCCCTCCTGACACCCTCCCTTCAGACACTTGTTTACACTGTTCCCTCTGAACCATCTCTTTTCTGGGCTAAACAGGCCCACCTCCCTCAGGAAGGCAGATGTCCTTGTGAGACACATGAGCCTTAATCATCTTTGAAGCTCTCTGCTGGACCTGTTCTCGGAGCTTCATGTTCCTCTTGAACCGAGGAACCTAGAACTGGACACAGTACTCCAGAGTAAAAGCAGAAATCACCCCGTATTTAAGGAAAAATTGCAAATTTTTAATAAAACTGTCAGCTGCTCAGTTGATATGCATCCTGAGATTTTGTCTAATTAGCTAATAACTGCACAGAAGTACTGACAGCTATTCGAAAATGTTATGGAGTAGTTCCAGAGATTTAGACATGGTATCAATCTTCCAGCATTTGACCTCGGTAATTACTGCTTTGTAAGTTTAATTTCGAACCCTTCTACAGAACAGAATGAGTTTTAGAAAAAAAAAAAAAAGGCATCACAACAGAGAAACAAAACCAAACCTTTAACCATGTACAAGATATCATATCTCTGAGTAACAAGCTCTGTGAGCTTGTAAGAAATCATAGCAGTCAAACTTCATCGTTTTTCTCAAGAATCAGTGAATGAAATTTAAAAAAAACAATAATAACAGAACAGAAAACATACCTGGATTATACTAAAACACTGGCTATGGCAGCACAGTCATTAAAGTAATTTTGAACTTAAAGAGTGGCAGTTTGAGCACAAACAGGCTATGGGGCCACAGAATATAATGACAGTGGAACAGAAAGTTTGAGGGATGCATCTAAAGTAGCACAGGAATCATCAGCATGCTGAGTCTCACCAGCCTCCCCAGCAGTGACTTGACAAAACAAGGTGAGCAGCATAGAGAAGATATTTTTGGCAAGTGATGCTGCAAGGAGTAAAAATTCTAGCAGAAAGGTATACTCAGCAGCTATATAGGCTGACAACAAATGATTAACCTATGTCGTGTCATAAAATACAAGGCAATATGCTGTCATGGTATGAGCAAACATGGCACCACACTGGGAACAACAACACTTGAACATTAATCTCATCTCTGCTGCAGAGTTCAGGTGTGATGCTGGGCAAGGCCTCTTAATGTTTTTGAGTCTCACCTTTCCCTCCAGCTGTTTGCCATTCCATGAATGCAAGCTCTAAATGCTTCCTAATAGGAAAGATTCCTGTTCAGGATTTGTAACTCACCCAGCACATCAGGGCAGGATAGAGACCGCAGCCTCTGGCAACTCTATTCCATGTAAAAGCATGGCACCAACGAAAATAGTCAAAATTTTCTTACATCTGGTCTAGCAAGAGAATGAATCACTGTATGATTGAAGAGAACACCATATGTTCCATGAAGTAATGCCACAGTTTCCCCTCTTAAGCAGCATTTATTCACTATTCATTCAAATAAGAAACAGAAAATTGATCTTGTCTAGTACAAAAAGATGCATTTCCCTGTTTCCCATATATTTGCAACTGTTTGCCAAAAAACCTATCAAATTCCAAGGGGGATGGGATATTTATATAAAAAAATTACATAGTCCAGGTTTAAACAAATGCTAACAAGAAATTCTGGAGAGGAGATGAAACTTCATGCATCAAAGACTGTTCTTTCACTGAAAGCCAAATTAGTTTACATTTCACACAGGGTAAGAGCTCAGTTTCCCAGAAGCAGGTGATTCACTGATATGTCAAGAGGTATATTAACCATATTAACATGTTCACCTTGCCTTACCTCTCCACCAGAGGATCAGCCTACTTTGCTTCTTGCACAATCTCCCTCCCTAGAGCATCTTTGCATGCACCAAACCCATCAGCAGGATTCAAGGCTCAGAAGGTCTCTGAGTTCAGTCCTTGTACTCCAAACAGACTCTTACCCAATAATCTCCCTGAGATCATTAAGCAGCAGAGACCCTTGAAAATACATGCACAAGTAAACAATATTCTACTATTTAAATAATAACTTTTACAGATTAGCGTGAACTCCTCGAGCCCAAAGAAGAATAAATACAGACAGCACATCCATTAGCTGCAACTGAATAAAACATTATTTATAAAATGGGTAATTTAGATCTGATTAATGTTTATAAATGTGTTTACATAAGAATCGGATATTAACCTATAGCTTTAAAGGATTTAATTAGCCTTGGAATATTGTGTCAGTGTACAATGAAAAATAACTAATCCACAAAGGAAATGCAAAGAAAATCTGCAAGCGCAAATGAGGTCAATTAATTAAGCAATTTGCATAAATTTGAATGGTTATTTTCAGGGCATTACTGACATTTTGCACTTCCTATTCCCATCACACCGGCAAAAATAGTCTTCTGTCACCCTATTTCTATGATACATCAGTCATCTCATGGGATCCCAGAATACCAGCACACACCACAGTATAACAGCTTCTACACACAGGCTTTCTGAACCGTGCAGAATCTAGCATCCCATTTCCAGCTGTACTATCTTATCACCAGCAGATGCATTTGCAGGCTGTTATAGCTTCATTCTTACCTCCAAATGGAGGAAAAAATATGAAATACGACTTCATCTCCATTACATTTTTACATCCTGAATACCAAACAGATGGTAACAATTACAGATGGGAGTATATTTCTTACACAAGAAGCCAAATGCTGTGCAGCTCACCAATCGAAATCTGGAACGAGTCACTTAATGAATTTAGTTTATCCAGATCTAAATTGGTGAAAAAGGGTAAAGGCATTTGGCCTAACAGTTACATATTCCCATGGCTGCCCTGGGAATGCTACAGAAGCAACCTCCTCTTAATACAGCTGTGTCTACACAGATCCTTTGGTTTCTTCCTATTACCCAAGTAACAATCAAGGCACAAATTAATATTTTACTATAATGCAATATTGCACCTACTCCAACTTTTATTTTGCAATACATTTTCCAGTAGGTTTCATGGACTGCACTATTGAGAATAGTGATTAATTTACTGAGTCCTTCCATTTTTTCCCCATCTGTTTAATGGGGATAGTCACAAGTGAATTTTTCAATGGTGTATTTATTTATATAACAGTTCCTAGGCCAGAACTTTAGCTGATGCAAACAAGCATTTGCTTTACTGAAGCCAACGAAATAAAACTGCCTGACACCAGCTGAGAACCTGACTTTGTATATCATACATGTCAAGTGTTAGCATGGAACTGAAAATACAACTCAAATATAATTAAAAGAAACACTAAGGCAATCTGGAAGAAATATTTTTAATTTGCTTCATTTTGTATCACCTGGATATATCAGATATTTTTAAAAAGATCCATTTCAAAATTGATGTTAATGTGAAAATATTGAAATGTGCACTGAAATCTGTAAAACTTTCAGGTGCTGAAAGAATGCATTTGGACTGTTTCATGATGTTTGATTTGATTTTTATTCCTTTTAATGAATACAATTCTTTGTCTGTAGGTTAACATATATTTCAAAATCAAAACTATTTAAACTCCAATACGATCAAAATTGTTTACTTCAAATATTTAATTTTCATCCATTTTAACATTTGTCCCCTTGCTTTTTTTACCAGACAAGCCGTTTTCCTACAAGCGTTTATGATCAAACCATTCCAGTAACATCAAGGAGACAAACAGAATTCTTTCTCTAACTTGCTCCTTTTTTTCTGTTACATGAAATTGCAAAATTCTTGCAAACAGCTCAGCAAGTAAGCTTTCTGTCACTTTATGCCTTACCAGCTCATTTTTCCTTCTTTATGCTGCTAAGGACCCCTAAGTCACTAAGTCTCTCAGGTATATTATTTTAATTGTTAAAAAATAACAGCAGCAGAAATTACTTCTCCAACTTCCACACACTGTTGGTTTCTCAACAGAGACTGTTTCTTCATAACCCACTGTGTTTCCATCTGTCTCAGGCTCAGCCTAATCATGTAGAAAGCAGAATTTCCAAAGAGCATAAAAGAATAGATATATTATGAAAAGAAGATGTGATTAAGACAATCAACAGCTGGTAAAACACCAGAGAAAGTACATCAGATCAGGACGTGCACTTTCCCCATACTTTGTCTGCTCCCCCTCAGTTTGAGGGCTGAGCATATTTTGGTTTAAACTGCCCAGAAATATCTATTTTATGACACCAGGGATCATTGAAATCAGAATTTCTTCCTCTTAACAACTTCATCACCAAGCAGAAGTCCTTCTGACTTCAGCTGGAATTTGTAGTGATAAGCATGTTACAAAAGAGCACCCTTGAAGTTCTCTCATCAATTTGGCAGTGGAATAATTCACCAGGGGTGCAAGTGTCTTGTTGAACCCAGGATTAACACACACTTTGAGTGAGTGCTAGAAGTGCTAACTCTGTGACTACGATACAGGTGTTATTCTGCTATTTTCCCACCCCCTTTCACTAGAAACTTGGAAGATTTTATTATATTACTGACAGGGGAACAACATCAACAATAAGAAAAATCCAAAATATTTTACAAGATGGTAACAGCATGACCTTCCCTTCTGAAATTCAATGTACATTCTTATTTGAGGTATTTAAAAGCTGCAGTATCTGTTATAAAGTTTACAACCCTCTGGGAATTACTCCTTGACTTCCTCTAGGAAACGAAGTTGAAAAAGACGCTTGGTGAATTAAAATTTAATTTCTCTGTGGAGAGAAATGGAGAGTCCAAGCTTGCCTTTTCAGGATGAAGGCAACACTTTTGTCTGCTGCACTCTTTACAGAAAAATTGCTGACATCCTCTGATAGAGGATTAAGATTTAAAGGACATAAGGGCTTTCTGGAGGAGCCAGTCAAGAAGGACAATTTAAAATTGTCTAAGCTATCTGCCTGTATCTTTGACCATTCTTATGTCCTTAAAGCTCATGTTAGTCATCCACTGAAGCATGGAGGATAAATATGCCACAAATCCTTGCAATAGATGAGTTGCATTCTGACACAAGTGTCTCAAACAGCACACAGAGCTCTCCCCAAAACGATCACAGTCTCTGTGTTGGGGCAGAACACACAGTCCTTGCTCCCTCTGACATATCACCTCTGTGCTATTCACTCTCCTTCCACATTCCCTCTTTTCCCCACATAACTGGAATCAACACCAAGTTGGTATTTTACAGAAAGAGGTGTCGTGCTTGCAGAGTACAAATCTCGCTCCTGGGCATCCAGCGGCGGCTCCATGCCCTGCCTGTTCATGCAATGAACATTTCTGCTAGCAAAGGTACCCACTACTGCACCTGCTCGTGTTGGAAAACACACCAGAACATTGCTAAGCTGATGGCTGGGGCAGACATAGTTTCAGGCAAGGATATAGAGATTTATATAGAATTTGGCAAAAGTGATTTTGGGCTGTAAAGGGTTTAAATGCACATACTACCAAGTTTTTCTTCAAATTCTCTGCAGACTCCTCAGCTGTGTCTTAACTGATAAATCAGAGACAGAGCAGAATTCTGAGCACTGTCCTGAGATTGTCACTACAGATTAATTGCTACCACAGTTGCTGGAATGGGTTTTGCTCCAGGCAAAGCTCAGGTATGTTCTGGGATTTGTCGCAAAGGGCTGTACAGATGAGGCTACGCTGTTTTGAAGGGGGAGAGAATTAACTGTATGAATGTGAGCAGTTATGTCACTTGCCTTCAGAGTCAGAAAGCAAGCCCTTTCCCACACTGTCTGCTCTTTTGACAGAAATATCCTCAGTGCAGGGAAGAAAATACAGCTTGAGAATTGCTTGAGAGTGTCAGAGGGTTGTGCAGGCCCAGGGCACATAAACCTGATATCACCTCACCCATCCTCGAACTTGGGAGGAATCATGCAATGTACTGTACCCAAAACGAGCTAAATTTTGTTTTGTGGAGTTGATTCACTCCAAAAGAAAACTCAGAAGGTATTTTTTGCAAATTGGAAGGGTCTGAGGTGTGGGGGTTGCACTGGTGAGATATTTATTTAGCTGTAAAAACCCAGCAGATCCTCAGATGGTGTAAATTTGTTCCATTACTATAAAAAAAAAAGCATCATCTATCTCCAGGGGCAATGGACCAAGACCGAGGCAGCAGGGCTGTTGCATGAGGGGGTGACAGGGATTACTCCTGGCCTTTCCCCATGAAAAGTAAGATGAGATTTGGGGAAACCATGAAGCCCTCCAAACCCAGGAATAAGCCCACAGAAAAAGGAGAAGGAGCCCTGAGTCAAACACAGTTGATGAAAACTGGAGAGGGCAGCAGCATAAAAGAGAAGTCCAAAGTTTACCAGTAATCCTGCCTAACTCCACCAGATTGCCTCCAGTAGAGTCATGGTTCAAAAGAAATCGAAGACGACTACATTGACTGAGGGCTTGATCCAGGGTCCTTTCACAAAGCTTTGTGCAGAGCTGAGAGACACTGATGAAATCTTCTATAAAAAAGTGAGATAGACTCTCTTGCCTTCGTGCTAAAATTCTTTGATAAAAGGAACTCCTCAGAGGTGCTTCAATACTTTAACCTGAACAGTGGCTAAGCATAAAATGGAGGTTATTGGAGTAACAGCTTCTAGGTGACTGGTCAGAGGTAATGGAATAACAACCAAATGTATTGAGAAGAAAAAAAATTTCCTGAGATAAGTGAGTTTGGGGTGATTTATGAGTGAATTTCTGGATTTTCAGCAGGACTAGAGAGTTTCATAAAGGATTTTTATGAAGGTGTGAGTATTTTCATCTATTTATAATGCAAATTATAGAAAAAGGTATTGAGAGGAGAAGAAAGATACATTTCTTAATTAGAAATTTATGGAAGTTTTTCCCACAATGAAACAGTTATTTTTACCTGGGAGGTATTTGTAATAGTGCAGGGACTCAGTGATATCTTGTACATGATTTTATTGTGATTACACCACCTCTGTTACAAGCCCCTACACCAGATGACCTCTAAAATATGAAAACAATCACTCTTCACTAGCATTTTCTAAGCCTCCGCTCTGGCAGACAGACTCATCAGCCTCAGGTGCTACTCCAGCCATCTCCCCATGCCTTAATCATTTCAATCTCTGCTTGAATTGTGAGCCTGAGAGCCCCTGAATGCCCCCTGGCTGGTGGCAGCCAGACTGACTTCGTGAAGTCTGGAAGAAGACAAGAAGCTGGTTAAGGTTGTGAGCTCAAATTAAATGGCTGACAGTGAAATCTGCTAACACTGCTCCTCGGAAAAGCATGGGAGGGTTTTGGATCGTAGCTGGGCCTGACAGCTTCTTGCAGATTTGTGGCTTGTCCTTGGAAAGAAAAACAACACAAAAACAAACCCTACAGCAATACCTTTTCCAAGCAGTGCTCAGTTTGATACTGGCTTTTATTGTTTGCTAAAGAATCTTGAAAATATCCTCTTGATGGCCATTATCAAATGTCTTTTGGTAATACTCTCTGAGAACTGCATTTTCAAAAGGCATTTGACAAGGGCCAGTAACAAACATGTTTGATGAATTTAATTTGCTGTGGGACAAGAGGGAACATTTGGACTCTGAGATTTCCTGAGCCAGAGATGAAGGTTTTGTTTTTAAAGAGTTTTGATGAGCTTTTCTTCTCTTCCTTAATTTTTTAAATTATTTTTTGTCACATGGAAGCTTTTGGCTTCTGTAGTATCAACTTTAACAGATGATCTGTTTGCAATAGCAGACACAATGAACCATCATTTCCTATTTATTTTCTCCAGGCCAGTCATGACCATACAGAAATAAAATCCTCTGCTGTTCAAGCATCTCTTTGCAAAATCATTCTCCTCCTTTTTTTTCTTAGAATCTGCAGCTGGCTGTTTTCAGAGAAATTCTACTGGGCTACAAGGATTTATAATGTGACCCAAGAGTGGAGTTTGTGTTCACATGTAACACAAAACTATTAACCCTGTCCATGCCGGTGCTGAGGTGTAAATACTGATAGGTGTGGAGCATTACCCTGCAGGTTATGGCACCACTCCCTGTAGCAAAGGGGGAAATGTCACCCTGTCCCTTGGCTGCACATTCCCTGTGTGGAAGCTGTGCTGTGATCAGAAACTGCAAGGACCTAAAAAGAGAGTTATTCGTGGTCTTTGGAAGATCCATGGTCAGGTTCTCCACTAATAGAAACCAACAGTGAGGCACCAAAATTTAATCCAGAGGAGCTCCTGTTTCATTCTATGCCATGGGGCAAATTTGGAGTTTATGAAATCTCACCTGAGGTCATTAAAGGATGGACTTAAAGGACTTAAAGTCATCCCCCCTGCAGCATATGTTTATCATTCACTACTTAATGTTGCATTTTTGGGGTGTAACCCACCAGGGAAGGTCCTGTGTCACTGCCCGGCTGAAGTTAGAAGTCTTCTGCTTTCTTCAACATTGAGAGGTTTTGGTGGATTTCTCTGCTGGATTTTCTGCTTTATAATATTAATTGCTTAAGTGCAGTATAGCCTACTGAAACCCTTCGCTGGGAAACTGCTGATGATGCCCCACGGCTTCTTTATTAACTTTCAGACTGACTGGCCAGCCAGGTGAGTATCTGAGCTAGGCTGTAAGCCCTAGCTGATATCCCTAAATGCAATGTATTTTCTAGCACTAATTTAACATTGTCTTCACAAAAGATTAATAGTACACAGACTCACTTTAAGACCTGCTTACACAAATGAATATTTTAAGGGTTCTTCATCAGATCCCTGAGAAGTTTTTGATGAGCCCAAGTAGGAGCTGAAGACATGGGCTGTGTCTGTATTAAGTTTAAAGTTGTTTTTTTCACAGTTCAACAGGGCAGAGAGTCTTGCCAGATTTCTAAGCAAAGCACAAGAAACAGACTGAAAATAAGGATGTCAAAGCCACTGTCCCTTGCATCAGCCTTCTCTGACACTTGATATTGTTGAAGCCTCATAAATAAAACAAGGGTGACATTCTCAGTGTTCCAGTTTAATGGGGATATGTTTCATAAGTCACACATTTAAAAACATGTTTCTCCTTTGCAAACAAAACTAAGGCCTCCACTTCACTATGTTTCATTTTCCTCTCCCAATGAAAGATTTCGTGATTTTTCCTTAATACTCATTCTGAAGAAGAGTCCAGATTTATTGAAGATAAAAATAAAGAAAAAAATAAAAGAGGAAGGAGATAAGGATGATGTGAACAAGGTGATATGTACTCATGATTTTACTTGGTTGAATCTGCTACAACCACAGTGCTGCTGTACTAAAGTGACAGGAGCTTTTTCCAGCTGATCTACCATGAGCAACAACTACACCATGAAAGGTCTGATGTACATGTGCAGTACTTTCTAATTCCATGGTGCCTAAGAAGCGCTGCACAGCCATACTGCTTTCTCCTTTTGCATATCACATTTACAGTTTAGCATGGAAATATTTATGTGGCAAACTTTTAAATTAAAAAAAAAATCCTAGGCATATTTTTTTAAATAAGATGAAAACTATGCAAACTGGAGGTTTATTCTCCCCGCTGTTTTCCATTTTTTCCATTTTTCCATCAGTATTTCCAAAAGGGTCTATGTTTTATTTTAACTACAAAAATCTTCAAAATATTCCCAAAGCTTATTAGATTTCCTCTTTCCATTCACAGCTCTAATATATTTCAGGGCAACTTTGGCATTCTCTTTGACACATTTGACAGAAGACTGATATTACATTGCTCATTTTTTCATCCTCCTCATGATTGAAATAGAATAATATTAACTAGCTCAGATAAAGTATGTTTTTATCCCAATAAAATAGATCTTTTAACATGGCTGGGCAAACATATTTGACTAACAGAAAACTTCCAAATGCATTGATACTGCAGTCAGGGAGCATTTTTAGCATTTATTTTAAACAAACCTTAATTCTGAGACTTTAAGAAAGACTGTTTACAAAAAAAATGGGAAAAGATCTTGTAAAAATAATTTTTAACAGCCTTATTTAAAAGCTTTATTTTTTTAAGCCTATTCTTATCTGGATACATTATGCAAGACCAGTAATGAAGGGGTATTTCTAACAAATCCAAGAAGGGATAGCCAACAGGGGTTTAATCCACTGATAAAATCCAAATCCATTATGAAAAATTTATATGGAAGTTAATATCTCTTTTTTTTTTTTTTTTTAATTTTTCTGAAGTTATTGCTATGTTTGGTGGGGAAGAAAACAAGTAAGACACTTTTGAGTTCAGATCTGCTTCGTGTTTGAAACAAATAGAATTCAGGTTAAGCATAAGTTTAGAGTCTTAATCGGATCAGCAAAGTGACATAAGTGCAGTTGGTACTTGGTCAGAAAGAAAAATTCTTGAGCATGTTAGAGTGACACAGAGAGAAAAAGGGATTTTCAAAGCACTTCTAACTGCAAGCAAGAATAAACATAAAATGGTAGCTCTTTAGAACTAAAAATTTTCTGTAAAATATCTCAAGGATGTAATCAAGTGAAATCTGCATTTGTGGGAGAATTACTGTATGTATGTTTGTTTTTTTTTTAATCAATAGCCAATATTTAAAGCCATTAATATAAAATTTGGGACATATATTCAAACCCTTTCCTGACTCAGAGATGTAGGAATTACTACATATTAAAAGTAAGTCTCTGAAATTCTCCTGGATAGAAAAATTTCTCTTTACTCTTCCATATAATATGTTAAGAATCTTAATTTTATCACAGAAAGGAAAGGGCATTTCATAAAATTTGAAAGAAAAAATCAGTCATACACTGGGAAAATCATCTCCTCTGCACCTCCACCAATAACTTACAGCATTAGATCATGGACCCAGTGGAATAATTTCATGAGCAGGTGGAAGTAAAGAGCTTTGAGTCTCCAGTGAGCTAGCCAATGAACTGAGACATAAACCAAGCTTTTCCAATGTGTATGTCATAACAATTTGCCTGCAGTTTTTTAATCTCTGATTTGAAATCATCAGAAAACTGAGGGGTGGGGGCCAGTAATTCTAATGAGATTTCTGCTGCAAAGTAGAGTTGGAAAGTGTGCAATTAACAGTATGCAGTTGCCTCAATTTTTCTGAAGAACTGGAGTCAGGGAAAAAAAAACCAGCACCAACAAAAAAACACCAAAGAGCAACAACAACAAAACACACACACACAAAAAAACCCCCAAAANTACGTGAGGACATCACAGTGCACTGGGAGATGCAGTTCAACCAACTATTTTCATGAAACAAGAAGCATAGCACTTAAAAATTAAATTTTTAAAAATATTTCTCCCCCCCCCAAAAAAAAACCCAAACAAACCAAAAAACCCCCAAAAAAAATAAACCACATGAAAATCAAGACTGGGATGAAATCCTGAAATAAATTTTAATAACTGGGAAAACTGATACTCTTCAAACACCATATAAAATTTGCATACTAGCCATTGTCACAGTATAAGTGGTTCTTTTTCCACTCTAACAGCAAACATTCAAAACGCCATTGTAGGAGTTAAGGGTCATCCCTAAAATTCGATTACACGGTATTTCTGATCATGCTTCACTAGTTCTGAGCTCTGTTGAATTAGGACCTAGATAATTTGGAAATACTTTCATTGTATTTTGATTTATCTAATTATCCTCTCCTCATTCACAGAAGTAATATAACTCTATCACTTTTGTTTTATCAAATTTATGACAGTATTCTGCTTCTTGGCACTTTAAAGTGTCCAGAAGTAATGATATCAAATAAGCACTCACCCTTGAAAATTACTTTCTGTATTTTACATGTAAAATGTAAGACCAACAGAAGGCCATTTTATCTGACAAGGAAAAAGTAATAATATTAGCTTTCAATTGATCTCCCCTCCCCCACCCTTGCAAGAATGATAACGGCAAAATTCCAGCAGGTACATCACAGTTTTGTTGTCAGTTTGAATCTACAAAAATATCTTACTTATAATGCTGCTAATTAAATGCAAAATGTACATGTAGCTCTCTAAATATTGAAATGCTGAGCAACTCCAGCTCTCCAAACCTGTCTTCACAAGGGAGGCATTCCAGCCCTCCCTATTTTTGTGGCCACTGCTGGACTCACTTTAGCACTCTGTCTGTGTGATTGATGAAGATATTAAATGTTTTTTGTCCCAATATGGACCCCAGAGGGACATTCCTTGTTACTGATCTTGATTTGGACATTGAGCTTCTGACTGACACCCTTTGGATTCAGCCATGCAGCCAATTTCTTGTCCGTTTGTCCATCTGTCCATCAAACTCACATCTCTCCAATTTAGAAGCAAGAATGTTGTGGGGGACCCTGTCAAAGGCCTTACAGAATTCCAGGCAGATTAC
The DNA here is from genome assembly GCA_013397895.1 of Origma solitaria. Lineage (NCBI taxonomy): Eukaryota > Metazoa > Chordata > Aves > Passeriformes > Acanthizidae > Origma > Origma solitaria. The sequence continues at coordinate 611,680 of VZRL01005606.1, forward strand.
ATCCATAACCCTTCCCTTGTCCACTGATGCAGTGACTCACACAGGAGACCACCAGATTAGCCAGGATGTGTTGCCTTTGGAGAAGTCATATTGGCTGTTTCCAATCACTTTCCTGTCCTCCATATGTCTCAACATGTCTTCCAGGATGATCTTTTCCATGATTTTACCACACATGGAGTTAAGGCTGTCTTGGTTAGTAGTTCCCAAACTCCTCCTTTTGACAATTTTTGAAGATGAGCATCATGTTTCCCTCTTTTTCTGTCAATGAGTCCTCACCTCACTGCCACACTTTTGAAATATGTTAGAGAGTGGCTTGGAAACTACAACTGCTTGTTCTCTCAGGACCTTCGGATGCGCCTCATCAGGTCCCAACATCTCCTAAGAGTGTTTGACCTTTGTGCTTTGATTTACCCTGTCAAAAGGGAGAATTCAAATAGACCCCTTTCCCCAAACAGACTGAAAAGCATTTGCTTTTTTAATAACTAAATATTACATGAGGAAGTCAAAACCCATTTGATGTACTGCATTTGTCAGGTTATTTATCATAGCACAGGTAAATCAATGTAGAAGTCATTCAATTAACAAGATACTGAAATTATCAAATGTTATGATTGCCATCAGATATATCAAATTAATGATAAGGATCAGTTTCTATCAGTTATGAAACCTCTTAACATTATCAATCAGTACCTAATGCTGCTAATATGAGGAATTAAAGGGATAGAGTCATAGACTTGAAAATCAGTAAGACTCATCAGATTTCATAATACTAAATAAAAGTTAATCAAGTCAAATTCAATATCTCATTTTTGACAATAAGGTCACCTAATTTTGCTAGACCAAGACTTAAGCAAGCCTTTGCTCAAACTGTTCTGTCTCAGTGCATCTCTTGTTGTTTCTAGTTTTGAATGCAATGCAGCAGCAAGATATATTATGTGTTGAAAAGATTGAATGCCTGAAAAATATATTTTCTTTAATTTCCCTGTAAAGTTTCAGCTGGAAAAAGCTTTTGTTTTACTTTGTTTTGGAAAATCCAGGAGCCCTGGGGAGCAATTGTTTAGAAAAAATATTGAACAACTCTAACAGCTTTATGACTTAAATCTAAAACAGGCATAGGAAATTTTCAGTATTACACAAAAGGCTATGAAATTATATGTACACAGGATTGTAAAGAATTTGTATCCAATATATCCCTTTTCAGCTGCATATTTCTGTAGTCTCTATGAGCTAATGATATGTTTAAAGTTGCTACTTTGCACGTTCGTAAATATGTGTAGATGTGCATGTTTTTTTTACAGTCCATTACTTTCAGTTCTAATTTTTTTATCGTGATGTTCTCTCCTCATGGTGAACAGAAAATATATTTTCTGCATGAAACTGCAAAGATTCAAGATGTTGTCCACCCACAAGTAAACAAGGAAGAGGAACCATAGAGAGTTCTTGAGCAAAACACTGCAGTACTGGATAATAAATATAATTACAGAAGAATCTGTAAATTGTTCACCTCACAAAACTGAGAATCTGTATGTATTTAAAATGGAAAAGAAATCACACAAACTTCAAGTAAACAATGTCTTCAACTGCTCAGACTGTGGGGGGCAACTCTGACACATATGTCATGTCTCTAAGAGCAAATGTACAAAAAAAATTATTTTGCTCTGAGTCAAAGAAAAAAAATTCTAAAATTAACTCAGTAAAATTAAATATTCTATTTTGGACATACTGTATAGGAAAAACAAATTTATTGATTTTCCCAGTTGAAAATGAAGTCAACAAAGTAAAATAAATTATAAAATCAAATAACAAAATAAAATAATAAATAAAAATTACTTGAAAAGTCTGATCTTTCACAGAAAGTATTTTCATTTTTGCTTAATGTTTTTTATAATGTCTTCACATTTCTCATTTATAACATTTATGTTCTGGTTTGCAAAAAACATAGAGCCAAAAAAAAAGGTAGATCAGCTGAACAGCTGAGAAGTCTGTGCTGGTCAGCCAAGCCAAAAGCCAAGCTTGATTTACTTTGATAGCATTCAGACACCAGAAGTACGAAAACAAAAAATAGCTTGTTTATCATATAAAAATTTGAGCATTAGTTCAGTTTCCTGAAAAAAATGGACATCCAGTGGTGATTAAGAACATCAAGGGTAATCAAAATATTCACAAAGCAGTTGGGTGTAACACAAGAACTGACAGAGACCTGAACCTTTTTTAGACTGGTAATTGGAGATCAAGTAGCGTATGATTTAACATAATATAATACAACATAATATAAATGTCATATTGATGTGATGTCATAAAATATAAATAATGGATAATATAATAGCTGAATGTCATACAATATTTTTTTGTATCACAATATTCCCTGCAAAACTGACATTTTTGCAGGATATGTTTTGATTCTTGCTGATTCCTTTTTTATAAATTTTTTAAAGAACCTTAAATATTTCCCTTCTGGGAAACACCCTTGGGCTGTCTCAAAAGACCATAGAGGCCAGTCACTAAATTGGTCCTTTCTATTTCTATGCTGAATAAAACTGAATATAGCTGAAATAACTTAAAGTTTCTTACACAGTCATCTGGTTTCCTGTGTTTCTGTGTTAACCAGTCATCATCTCCATTACTTTTTGTTCCTCTCCTAGGAGACCTCTTGTAAAAGTGGTCTCGCTTCCTGCTTGATTGTTACTGCTCGTATCCTCTAAAAATAAAAATAATAAGAAGAAAAAACTGTTCTCCTTTGATGATCAGAGCCTGTCTCCAAAAGCCCTTAGCTTGTAAGCAACCCCCTTTAGGCAATGTAGACCTATTTAGGCATCTAAATGCCAATTTATCTATATTAATATCATAATACCAACTGTAAAGTGCACTGGGTTACTGTGTTTTGAATACATGAAAGCAGTTCTTTGTGCATTTTGGTAAATAGATGTTTCCAGACCCTTTCAAAAGAATGTCCCCTGAGAAATAGGTTTTGTGTACATGTTAGCTTTTGTTTGAACCCATTACAACCGTCCAGATTTTTTTGTTCTCCTTCTTACAGGCTTTTTCGTGAGTTTTTAAAAGCCTCATAGTTACTCTTCAATAACTGGGAACAACTCCGAATTTCTAATTGCCTGTGAAGGCAGGTCAGAAATGCTTGTACTACAAAACAGTTCAGATCCAAGGGAGATTAAGTTATTATTTTTGGAGTGTTACTTTTGCAAATTGGAAGGTTTCTTAGAATAGCGTGGTTGTAGTTGGGTATATATATTTTTTTTTTTTTTACTGGTAGATACATTAATCTCACACTAGCAAAAATAACAATAATCAACAGCAGGATGTGTGTAGGAATTTCAGATAACAAACCTCAGCTGACAAACTGTGCTGGGTTCATGTTGGTTCCACAAAGCCCATGTGAGGGTTGCCAGGGATGGCTGAACGAGGGAGAAAACAAAGAAGCAGCAGCAGCAGCAGTTCCCAAAATATTTTGAGTGTTGTTATTGGTACATTCTGGTAGTTGGGTGAAAAGTGTTTCACCGGAGCCTTGTGAAGATCAGATTGTGGGAGAAATTAAACTGAATTGTGTTCAGCCTAGGAAAGCTGATTTTGATTATTTCAAGTAAACCAGCAGAGGATTTTGTAGATAAAACATCTGAGGTGTAGTCATTCCTTTCAGTGAAGCTTACAGTTCTCTGAAATACCAGAGTCCTTCTTGCACTGCAATTAATGAACAAATGAGGGCTAAAAATCTTCAGTTTTAGTTAATGATCTTTCTAATGCTCACATCATTGAACCAATTGCTGAGTAAAGCAAGGAAGTATGTGTGAGGAAAAGAAATCTAAATAAAATATCTTTACAGACAACATAAACTGTGTTATCTGAGCACTTCAAAACCGTTAATGGACTTTATCTTGACAGCATCACAGTGAAGTAGGGAAGTGATATTAAATTTTAAGAATAAAGACCTGAAATATAGAAAAGGCAAGGGTCAATATTAAAAACAAACCAACCAATAAATAGATGACAAAATAAGCAAACAAATAAAAACAAAACTAAACCAAAAGAAAACAAAACAAAACAAGCCCAACAAAAACAAACAAACAAAAAAAGGAAAAACAACAAAAAACAAACAAACAAAATATACAAGTTCCTCATGCCCTAATCTTTCTAGACTGCTGCTCTGAAATTTGTATTCTGTGATTAACATGTATATTTGGGACATTTTGGAGAGGAAAAAGTATCTGGATAACTTTCATGCTCTTTCTTGAACGTGGACGAATTAGAAGGCAGCCCCGGCTCTCCTTGGCTTTAGGCACCAGGCAGTTTTATCTGATCCTTTACCTGAATTACATCACTACAAACACTTGCCATACTCTGGGTCTTTGCAGGAGTTGTTTATTTGGTATTTGTACAGACTAAGCATAGTAAAATCCTAATCTTGGGGACTCAGTTTTCTTGACCTTAAAGCTGAAATAATTAAAGGACCTTCTGAACAATATAACAGCTGAAGGAATAAGATGTAAGTATTTGTTACTAAATAAAAAATTGCATACAAACAGTGGACATATACAGGCTGACAAAAACCCTACTCCATTCTGTTTATAAAATGTTTCTGTGAAAGAAAAAATATAATTAAATATTGAGAAAGCAGAAGGTTATCTGATAATTTTATTATTTCATCTTGTTTGTTTCATCCAGACTCCCCCCAATTTAAATCCTTGTATTTCAAGTCAGATTTTTTAGACATTCAGTAATGTGTTACTTGTTTAAACATCCATTTATTGCAAGGTTTTTGTTGTTTATTTTTTATACAGAAAATACTTGGATTTGATTGCTGATATTTGAATGTCGTTACATGTATAATTAAGATTTTATGTAATATTCACACCAACAAAATTAATAGTGATCTACATGCGTATGCACAAGGTCATAAAAGCATTTTTAAAGGAGAAAAAGAATTAGGTAAATTATATTAGCTATTAATGGTGCATGAAAGTTACTGAGGTTCCCCCTTTCCTATTGAGCAATCTTTTCTCTGAGTATTATTGAAGGACCATCCCCAACAAACACCTCAGCTATTGAGCATCCTATGTCAGTGCAGTCTCACTGATTTTGGTCAGATTTTGTGTTGCTGGATCCAGGTGTAGAACTGGAGTCCAAGTCAGGCTAGAGGGAACATTGATCCATGATCGGATTGTGATTCCTGTGTCCCTATGCTATTGAATCACATCATATTTGAAAGTCACTGAAGTAAAATGAATATGCCTGCAAATAAATGGAGGCTTTTGCACACCGCAGCACAAAGTCTGTCGAATTACCCTCTGAATGATTCAGCCAAAATTTCTAAATGGCTGGCTCACACAATCCGCAGAGTTTATAATTAAAAGTATGCAGGTGCATGAATATGGTTACATTTTTCTTGGATGTGTTTCAGAGACCTATAAAGCCTCAGACATTACTAGAGTTGTGCCGAATTAACATAAATAATTCAGGTAGCCTGAGAACCTCTGCGTCTGCTGTTTTGCAAGGAATCTGAATGTACTGCTATTAGCTTTCCTTCTCCTCACTGCAATTATTTTTGAAGCAGCATCTCGCTTTTTAGATGTGCAGCAGTTATTTGAAAGAATAGTTTTTCAAAAAGTGAAGTGTCCAGATGTGCTATGTCGAGTTTCTCCAAGATCCGTCAACACATTTTTTGGGGTCACAGACTGATTCTAAGTGTCAAACATGAGAAAAAAAATAAATTACTTCCCAGCTTCAGATAGACAGACCTGCTCTTATAGGTAGTATCCTATCTAAATTCTTGATTGTTTATAGAAGATCATGCCCCTCATAAAAGTGCTTCTCCTTCTGCATTTTGGACTTTGCCTTATTGTTTTTGTTTTTCTCCCTCTGGTAAAACTGATTCATGAGGCACATTTGGTTCTCCTATGCATTTAGTTATCCTCAAAGTATAATAAATGCAAGGAATTAGTTAAAATTACAAAGAGCTAATGAAACAACTCAAGTTACTGTGAACACAAAAGAAATTAATTAAAAGAGAAGCTGACTATTTTGAGCTGAGTTCAGCTGTATGATCTGTAGTCTCTTGAGTAAAAATGGGTGAAGTGTGCTTTCCTCTGAAAAACAGAGATTTGTGTCAATCATAGAAGCCATCGAAAAGTAACTTAAAATAATGCTTTTTATTTCAAGACTTCTAAAATAGTAATGATATTTTTTCCTGAAATTATTTTTGCAAGAGCACTCATGAAAGCAATTTGAGACAAAAAAATGTGTTTGTTCTTTTGTAGATCTTGAAATAAAATGTATTTTTACTTAATGATAAAAAAAACTTTACTTTTGAGAAAAACAACATAGATTGTTCAGTCCAAAATATTGGTTTTTTCCAGACTTCACACGAAACCAAGATTTAATTATTTGCTCAGCTCTACTCCATATATCCATAAGGACTTTGTATAGCCCAGATATCTTTTTTTAATACTGCTTTTTTTCAGTGACATTTTTCTTAACTTCTACAATTATATATAACTTATATATCTTAACTTATATATTTATGTAAGTGATATATTTCAGGAGAGGAAGAGGATCTTGAGATGACACTCTGCTGTAGACTCTAGGTGATGTCTGCTCAAGTTCCAAGGTGGCCTTGAGGTAGTTTTGTATTCTTGTGGTTGTTCAATACCCACCAAAATTGACTTATTCACTTGAATTATTGCACATCAGCTGAAGGTTGCTGCCTCTCTCAGGTCAGTGTAGGATTTGAGTCCCTGGTTTTGTTTCAGACAGTCGGGACAGAGACGAGAGATCTCTGAAGTTTGGTCTTAGAGCATGAGGTTTATCATGAAAGGGCGTGGGTGTAGGAGACCTGCTGGGAGCTGCCAGACACAGCTCAGAGCAGGTCAGAGAGATAAGAGAGAGAGAAGAAAGAAGGCAGAATACAGAATACAGAACACCGTGGTTGCCGTTTGCAACACAATAAATCATCTTCTGTGCTGAATATTCTAATTTTCACTAACCAATCTAGAACAAGCTACAAATCCTACAACATTTACCTGTAGCCTACGAGAGTCATTGCACTACCATACGGTGTTATATTTTAAACTCTAAAAACTGCTTTTTGAACCCTCTGCTAAGTTGGTAGGGTCTGCTCTGACCCTTGGATCTGTCTGCAAACAGAGGGGATTGTTTAATCAAAAGAGGATTACCTTCAGTGGCCATATCATTGTTTTCCAGTTGTTCAGTACCTGGGGTTTGGTATCTCAAAGCTTGTCTTCATTTCAATTTCGCTTATAATTTCCATATTCTCAGCATCTTTTGCCAAGTAATCATATTTATAAGGCTTTCCTATTTCATTCTCTGCAACAGGTCAGGCCACCCAGCTGAGGTTCACAATCCCGTTCACAAACTGGTTTTAAAATAAGATGGCAAAGGAGTCTCTGCTGTGAGGGTGAAAACCTGCTCTGGCTTCCTTCAAAGCACAAGTGGAATGACACCCTGCAGCACCTGAGGAATCATTTTATTATCAACAGCTACACTACATCAAATATGTTTACTCTAAGTAAGCAAAACTGTGACTGAGGGAGATTTGATCACAGGGGGGAAATATTAGGTTCCTGTTTTGCTTCTTGTGTCCCAATGCTGCTCCTTAATGATGTTTTGGACTTCAGTTTCCTCTGTTTGTTCTTCCCTATCTCCAAACCTTATCACTACTCTCTTTAAATTCTTATGTACTCTTCAGAATTAATTTATCTTATCCAGTTTCTTCGGGGGGTTTAATGACTGTCAATCCTCATATTCACTCACATTCACTCCAATTTGCTGTAGCACTCATAATTGACTCTGCCCACTTCCTGTTGCCATTACATTAGGTGCAAGGCAAGTGACACGTATTTATATTTTTATAAAGCTTTTTCCTCAGTTCTTTGCTTGCCAACTTAGGCTAAGTGTATTTTAAAACCTCCCATGCCACTGGAACAATGTTTTCCACGGACTCTGTAAAGCCCATTTATTAATCACGATACCTTGCAAAAAAAAAAAATTTCTAGGAAGATGCACTGAACTGGCAGGATGCTGCAGAGTTTGGTGACTCCATGTCAGGATCAGCAGGGGATTCCTGGGGGACCTGAGGGAGGGATGGGGACAATCCAGGGCAGCCCCCAGTGCTGTGGGGATGTTGCAGGCACACAGAACAACAAAGTTATCCCAATTTATATCAGTTGAGCAGATCTGGTAATCTCTTTCCCAAGTCTATGATAAATAGGAAAAAAGTCCAAAAGTTACTTCCTTGGAAGAAACTGGGTTCCATTTCCCTGATGGAAATCTTTTCTGGAAATTAAACCCATGGTTTTGCTTATTGTAGGCAAAATAAATTGGTCTCTGTTTTTCTCTATATTATAAAGTAGTTTTCATAGGACGTGTTCTAGTTATTATCTCTCAGAGTTTGTTTCCCTTCACTATGTAACAATCAATACTGTGATAAGCTTTTTAAACTTTTAAATTTGCCAACAGTTTTGTACATAAGTTTAACTGCACATATGTATAAAAAAGTGCACTTTTCAAAAGATACATATTTAATTTTGAAAGCTTTAGGGTGTTACAACATTATAAGAAAATGTAAAATATCATGAGTGAGGTTTTATACAAGGGAATACATGACCTATCTGGAAAAGAAGGGGATATCTGAATTATAGAACACAGAAACCCTTAAAAAAGGGAAGAGGCTACTGAATATGGAAATCTAAGGATTTTCAAGTTTCTGACTTTCGGCATCTTTATTTTGGTGAGCATTAATAGCAAAATTGCCCTGGCAATGTAAATCCCAGCAGAACTTGCAAACCTTGATTCAGTATTCATTTCCTTTTGTCTTTGCTATAATAATGAGTATATATGGAAATAAGTCTCCCATTTCTGGTTTCCTGAAGTCTTTGAAGATTGGTGAGGAGGGATTTTTAGCTAGGTAGCAGAAGTAAGAACATCTGCAGTTCTAACAGAGGGGTTAAATAATTTGAAGATTCCACTTGCCTTCGTTCTGGGTACAGAATTTCAATATAATTTGTGGAAGAGAGGGTCAAAACCTATAAAATCAAACTCTCCTCCCACATTTGCATACAACCTAAGAGGAAAAATGCAGACATTAGCCTGAGTGCAGGCCTTTTACACCAGGAAAACTCACAGGAACCACATTATTGTTATAATCACTGTCAAAACATGAGATTTAGAGGTGAGAAAGAAAAGAATTTAAATTTTAAAGGACTTTTATGAAAGGGCTTACATTTTCCCAAGTAATATCTCCCATTAATTTAATATGTTCATTGTTCTCCTACCCATAGCCATCAAATTATTCTTCCTTTTTCGCATATAGTTCTGATATCTGCTGATGGATTAGTTTGTTTACAAAGCCTGCAGCTCAACAGATTTTGAAAAGTGCTGCAATTCAGAATTTAATAGCTGGTTCTCTTGAAAGTGGAAGGTCAGAATTAAAACTGTGTACCATGAGCCTGTCACTGTGAGTATGGGTTTGGTAATGACTTCTGAGGCACAAACAGAATACAGCAAAATTTATTAGATAACTTTTAAACACTCAGGAATATGTTTGAGATTGATATGTAGGCAGTGGAGACACTTAAAAAATGGAGCATTTTGGAGACCATTTTGACAAATGATACTTCCTTCAACAATTGGCCAGCAATGGAAGCTGTGTCACTTCTAAGTGCATCTAAATTGCCTAGTACTATTAAGAAGTCATTTAAGCTTCAGTGGTGTTTTGTCTGATTCTGAAACTGAGCACTTAAAATGTATGTGTTGTCCAAACACACAATGAAAACATTATTTTTAACTTTCTTTTTAAGCCCGTCTTTCTCCACAAACATACACACATCCTCAAGTGAAAAGAAATAAAATAGTAAATGATGATGACATGTTCTATCAAACGCATGAGTGGAATAGGATCTATCACTGTGTCAGTCTGGGTATAAGAGCTTTCTTCTAGGACTCAAGGGGATATTAAAATAAGAAAGCCTTTTTTTAGCACTTTACCTGATTCATGATTTAGACACAACATCCATGAGTTTCATAAGGCAAGGAAAATCTTAGGTAGATACAGAGTAATACAGAATAAGTGAAATAGATTTTTGATTTAACAAACCACTCAAATGGACATAATAATTTAGACATTTCTACAGCAAAACGAGTGCGAGAAAGCTTCTGTGGAAGTTACTAGGTATAATTTACAAAGTCGTACAGACTATTGCCATTTATTTCTCTTATATCCCTATATATTTGTGCAGTGCTTAAAACTGATAAGAGTCAAATCAGTGATGGGTATCCACACCAAATCCTATATTCAGTAGCCAATGGAAATTGAGCTTTTTTCCTCTGATCAATTTTGCGGCTATTTTCTCCACCTCTTCCAATGTATGGGGAAATGTATCGGCAGTTACAACACTTGCTCAGTCTTGCAATGGTGCACTAAACAATTTAGAAATTGCTGACAGCATAAGTGTTGATAAGAGGCTGCTCAATGAATACACAAAAATCTGACAGACAGTCTATTCTTATGAAAGGATGAGGATAATAATGTGTTATGTACATCTTACAATGATTCCCATTGCATTTCCTTGAACTCCACTTTTCAAATGTGTCTGTATACTGAGTGAGAAGAAGACTTACTTGTTTGAATAAAAGTAACTACTTTATTCTTAGCATTCTTCTTAAAATTCACTTTTGTTCTTACACAAAATAGATAAATGAACAGCAAGTTGCTGCTATGCCAGGAAGCAATCCTGGCTTTCTCAGAGTCTCCAAGCTGTCTGTATTGCTGAGATTTCTATTTAGATTGCAAGATTTCTTAGCTAGAGAAAGTCTTCTTTTTCTTCTTTGTTCAAATTCTTTGTGGTCCTCACTCCAACAGGAACCTTATTCCACAGCATGAACTTCCAGGCAGTACAGAACTTGAAACATCTATCACCAGGAAAGTGGTGTATAAGTACTTGTTAAGTGAGTGACTCCTCATGCATTGATGATAACTTGAGGAGCAGTAGGAATGTTCAGAGAGCAGTGGGATGGCACAGAAACTGGCACAGCAGCAGCTGTGTTCCCAAGACTGAAGACTTTGTCACTAGAAATCTGCAGCTATAAAGGTACAAATCCAGAACTATCTTTGGTTTACCATATGCAATCACTGAGGGCATAAAAAAAAAATTAAAAAAAAGAAAAAAAGAAAAAAAGAAAAATAAAAAATCACATTGCTTCGGTGGATAAAGGAATGTAGAAAAGAAAATGTTCCTTTCCACACAGAGGGCCAGAATCATCAGTGATTTAATATTCAAATCAATTATAGATCCTCACATGCTTATCTTAGGAATTAAATATATAGTTATTTGCTTTCCTGGATCAAAATCTTTGCCTTTGAGATGTTAACACAATAAAAAACAAGGCAGGGCCTAAACTCAGTAGCAGATAAGTAGCCTGTCCTTGTTTTCCTGATCACCATGTTGGGATCTTTCAATATGCCTTTTCTAGAAGTTTTCCTGAATGGCATACCTTCTTAAGAAGAGACCTACATGCATTTTGAAAATCTGCGGAGAAAAAAGGTATTTCAACAAACCGGCCTTAAAGCTACAAGATTTCTTGCTGATATATATCAGAACACTTTGTTTTTTACAATATCTGATGAAATACAATGCAGTTTGAAACTAAAGAATTGTTTAGAGCAAATTACAGTGAAACTGAGAACCTATCTCTAATTATCCTTTGAAATAAAAACTGCATGGTATACTGTAAAAAGGACTGCATAATAAATGAAGACTTATCGCTGTATTGTTGGACAGCTATTTTATCTATGTCCAATTTATTTATTTAGTAGTTAAAATTAGAACTGGATTCTTTCCAGAAGGTTTCAGTACCCAATCTGCTCTAAAGCACGGTATCAGAGCACTGAACACAGTAAGACAATATGCTTTCACTACAGTAATAAGTGAAATTCAGCACTGACATGCAAACAGGTTCAACTGAGTGTCCCTTACTTCAGCTTCATTAGAGTTCAGCTTGCTAATCGATAACTGAGTCAGCCATTGCTACAGGCAGTCCAAGGAGACGAAAGTGAGAAAAAAATACTGTTCTTCAAAGTATTATTTCCAGGGGATATTTGCTCAAGGGTTCGCAGTTACATGCCACCAAAGCACTGACTCAGCCACTCATCTAAAATGTCATTGGGAGAATTTATCCTTGGAGCAACACGAAATTTCTGACTAACTACAGCTGTTGTTCTGTTTAGACTTTTCCATTAAAAATGCTCATGGTAGACAGGAATGTGAGAAATACTGAAATCAGATAAATCAATAACTTATGTAAGAATTCATCTGTACTGTAAGCATGTGCTTGTGAATCGTTCAGATTCACCCCACAAAATAAAATAGAAAATATACTGATCCTACATATGCACCTCTGGAGTTAACTGATTGGTCAAGCATCCTCCAGTTTATAACAAATTGTCTGGCATTTGACATAAAAGCTCCAGTGTCTGCTATTGTAAAATGGTTCAGGAAGAAAAAGAAAATAAACATGTCTTTTATTGTTTATATAGCTATTCTTAATTTTCCTTTAGTTTTTCATTTCAACACTTACAAGAAATCATAAAACCTTGGTAAGTTTAAAGCAACCTCCATACATATTTTTAAAACTGTCACAAAAGGGTCTAGTGTGCTTGCTTGCTCTTTTTTTTAGAACTAGCAAATGTTTGAAATACTTACCTGAGAGCCTGAACTAGGGTGAGACAATCATGGCATCAGCAGTTCTGTCTGTGGTTTTGACTCCTGTTCCCTATTCTATGGCTCCTGGCACTCTTCCCTGTGCTCTGCTTGTATCTCAGCCTCATTCTCCTTTCCGAGGGTTTGGTGCAAAAACTTGCATTCCTGAAAATCTGCAAGAATATTCATAGGGTTTTTTTAGGAAAGAAACGCAGAAAATTAAAAAATAAATAAAGAAGAAAACTGAGAGCAATAACTAGGGTTCACCTAACGTTTCTGTGATGACAGCCTTGTGCATCTATTTCATCTTCCTTAAAGGAAGGATGCTCATGCAATTATATAGCTTTTATGCATATTTGTGAATAAGTTTACCCTACATATCTCTGGAACACAGTTTTCAAATCCAGCTAAAAAGACCTTTGAAACGGGTCTTAGCTATAATTGTCTAGTTCCTTAACTAAAAGGTGCTCAACTAAAACACCTAAAAGGTGCTTCAAAGAGAAGAAAGGTTATTCACATACTTTTCCCTTCTACAATATCCCATAAAAAGACATTACGCAAATTCTGTGACTTGAAACCCTCCAAGCTCATGCTGCATCAGGCATTAGCATCTCCAATAGTAGCACCCATTGCCAAGAGAGCAAGTCTTCAGTGTTCCTTTGTTCCATGAGACAATATTAGTTTGTGAACAGTCACATCTAATTTGAATGTTTTCATAAAAATGGATCTATTGAAACAACATCTAAAGGTAGTTAGCGATCATCACTTAAGCAACAAAGAGACCATCTGTTTTTAAATGGAATTATTTTTAAATTAATGTTGATTATTTATGATATTTGGGGTATAACTCCAGAAGTGTCAGGACATAATGAGGGGTGGCAGCTTCCTGGGACTGGGGTCCAGGGGCCAAAGAAACTCTCCAAAGGTGGTAGCTAAGGTCAGTCCCAACATCCGAGTCAGGAGCAGGGCAGATTGGGGTCATTGGGTACAGAAGAGGACAGCACCAGCCCTGGGCTCTGGCACCTCGCTGGGGGTGGAGATGGACTAAGACCAGGCCATGAAATTGTCCCACTGATGGGATTGTCCAGTTGTGTTTTGCCCAGAGGGCAGGGATCTCCCAGAGTTGGAGAGCAATGTCCCATGGTGCCACTGAGGCAGGGGCTGGCAGCCCAGAGGAGCAGAAATGGAGTCCAGAGCCATTGGCAGAGAGAGGAGAAGAAGAGATACCCTGGAAGAGGTCCAAGCCGTGAGTGCCCCCTGAACCCTGACAAAAAGTCCATAGAGACTAGATTTTGTGCTAGTCATTGCAATATTTGATTGCAATCCATATTTGGACTAACACTATGGAATGCCACAATCTGTAATAGGATTACACTACAATAGGATCAGAGGGTATGGAAATTATATCATATTTTATAGACAGAAAGAGACACAGAGCCATTTCAGAAGACTGTGAGAAGAAAAGGGATTTTAATTATATATTCCCTGTCATAAAGCAATAGACAATCATGAGATTATAATTTTGGGCTGAGACAAACTGCTGTAATGCTGTGGGATGGGATGAGGATTGCAGGGCTGGCATTGGCTCGGAGTACAGCAGTGACCCCATTAAGGTGACGGGGAAACACCTGTTGCAGCACAGTTTTTTGGAAGAAAGAACTCCACAGGGCTTTTATGCCATTCTCTAATACTGGAAAAGTATGTGAAATTGTGCTTAATTCATATACATTCCAGCTCTATTTCCAAGTGGTCAAGTCTTTTGGAAGGGTAAAAAGTACATGCTTAAACTGATACAAGTGTGATGGTTCTACCCTTCTGAGGATGAGATAGAACACAGAATCAACTCAGTTGCGTGAGTTCTTTCCTGGATCTGGACCATAATTTTCAATTCTGGGTAGCAAAGAGTCCATCATGCATTGAGTTATCTGTTAGATCAGGAAAAATGGGGAGGGATCAGGCTAAAAAAATAGGTTGTTCATTATAATCGGCCCAACTATTTGTCTTTGCTTGTTTTGTAATTTTTTTTTTCCAGGCCAATCATTGTCACCTGTCTGCTTCTTGTCATCAAAGGGCATGAATTTCTAAAAAAAAGAAGAAATAATGCTTTAATATGAGAGACCATTCCCCTTTTGCAATGCTCTTCTGTGCAGTGACTGTCACAGTTCGGCAACATGACAAAACATAACACAGAATATAACTGGGGTTTTTATTTCATTTTCATAATTAAAAGACCTTTCTTGAAATTGCTTTTCATTGTTTATCTTGTTCTCACTTTAAAAAGAAAGGACCACCTACGTATAGATAACAGGAAGGGAAATGAGTTTTCGTATCTCTTATTTAAAGTACAAACATTGCTCTTTATAGTCAACATCTTCTAAGGGATTGATGGTATCTTGACTGTATTTGTTTTACTTCTCCTCAATTCAATTTATGGAAAATGTCCTGGTGCAAGAAGCAACAGAGTAAACACAGCGATGCACAGAATAACAGCATTAAGTTTGTCTCATTTTGGTCACTTGCCAATACTCCACCTGAATATGAAAAGAAGATTCCAGCCTTAGAATTTTGTGGTTTATCTGAAACACCGTGCAATGCTAGGGCAGAGAACACAGAAATTAATATTTTTTGACAGCTAAAAATTGCAGTTTGTCATATATATGTCCCCATAATTTGTCTGGGAGACCTGTAGATCAGTCGCTATATCTGTGCTTCACTAGTGTGAAAATCATATCACGAAGGAGGGTAGAGGGGAAAGGAAGTAGATGGCTGGAATTCATATATAATTTTTCTGTAGAGCTGGGATATTAGTCAGGACACAGAGTCCCTGGAGCTAGGACATAATCCTGTTGTTGTGGTATATACTTACCTTTGTAGTCTAAAAGTGCCATTTATACCCTGGTGTGACCGGGATCTAAAACCAACTTTAGTGATCTAACATAATTTCTCAAAGTCTCCTCTTACTTTGCTTGAAATGTTCTTCTGTGTCTGGAAAGCATTACTCTGAACAAGTCTAGAGAGGTTTTATTAATGATTGGATACATCTTGCTCCTGTGTTAGTCCCATGGGAATCAAGGTACCTCGGTATATTCTGCAAGGATTCTGAAAACTCTTCATGAGGTTTTTGTTGAGACATGGTGCAAAAAGATGTCATGACAAAGCGTTCAGTGTTCTAGGTGATTTATTTGCTGGGACACTCAACCTGGGTTTTGGCCTTGGATTCAAAAATTACATCTGCTTTCTGGCCCAATAACTACTTAATGTGAGCTGTGTAAAACTGGAGAAGCAAGATCTATACTCAAAATCTTCCATATGGTTCAGTGGCCTTAGCATAAAGCAGAGAGTTCTTCCTGTGCCTTTCTGTGTGCTGCTTATTCTTCCACTCCATATCCATGGATGTCACACGTCTTTACTGCCAAGAAGTGTATCTCCAGGAAGAAGAGTAAAAAGAAACTTGCTTTTTGGTTGCTCAAATTATTCTGCTACTAAAATTAAACAGAAACCTAATAATATCTTTAGTATAAATTTTCAATGGAGTACAGACTAATATCATGCTAAGTTGTGCTTTAGATCAATTCAAGACTCATTATAGTCTTAGTATATTTTTAGATTTTCTTTTCACTGTATTGCCTTAATACATTCTGGAGCAGAAATGAAGAAATTGAGCCTCCTTAAGAAGAGATATTATGACATTTCCCCCAAGAATCTTATGAAAAGCTAAGAATTTTCTACAATGATTAACAAAACAAGCACTAAAACATATTGTCTTGTGAGCATGTCTTAAAATACTTTGGGATTGAAGTTTTTAGTGTCTTCTTGTCTCTTCTTTGCTCTCATGCAGTACATTTGTTATAAAATAGTAACAGAGGGATGGGGTTTACTTTTCAATCAAGAACAATTTATAGTTATGCTTTTCACTTTTCAGTTTTTTTTCTTTTTTCATTTTAATTCCTTCAGTGCAAGGTAAAGGAATATAAGTGTAAGAGAATAAGTTTTGAGTTTGAATGATGTTAGAGATAGCCTTAAATGGCTAACCTTTGGTATAAATTCTCCAATAGGACTTATCTCTGTGTTTGGAAAATTCCAATTGACTCTTGCTCATGAATCACATTGGATTTAAAGAAACTTGGCAACCTGAGAAACTTGGCACCTATTTACTTTTTTTTTTCCAGCTCTAATCTTCAAGCGCTCTACACACTGATGCAAGGTGAGATGTTACTCATAATGTTCCTGCATAAATTGTAGTAAAAAAGAAAACTGCTTAGCAAATCTGCCACTAGGTGTGAAGACAAAAATAACCGCGAATCTGTGTTCCTTTGAAATCAGCACTTCCTTTCACACCAGCCACCTCCAGGTAAGTGTACTTGGACTGCAGACTTGGGCTAAATTAAACCAATGACTTAGTGTGATGTCTTCATGTCCCATTAGCCAGACTCCTTGAGTTTAGGCTGGTCAGTTGTTTTATTTCATTGGGTTTATGGCAATGAAATACCATTACATCAGGAAAACTTCTGACCTTTTGCTGCATCTTTGTGAGAACTGTGCTGCTAATGACTGTTCATATTAATTGGAAATCTGAAAACCAGATGTTTCAGTACAATTCTTCATTCCTTGATGTTCAGTCATCCTTCTGATAGTACTGCCACCCATCAAGAGGTAATAGACTCAATATAGTGTAACAGGAGTAAACAGAGTATTTGACTAACATCAGTGTCTCATCTCTGCCTGTGCTGGATAACTCAACCAAACACTTAAAGTTTTATTTTGTTCACTTTGTTACAACACGCATTGAACCTGACCCCCTTAAAAAGCCTAGGATACTGTCTAGTGCTTATAAACCAATGGAATTGAGGACTTGGTAGTTGCTTTGATGTACCAGCCCTGCTGTCAAGGCAGTAACCTTTCTTCAAAGACCAGGATGGGCTTGGTAATAACTTCTAACTGAACCTCCATGTATTTCATCTCAGCTGTCAACATTTTTAGTCAATGTATATCAAAGTGGTTCAGTTGTTCAGATGACGTGGATCAATTCAGTTAAATTTTGTCTTTCCCTGTTTGTTCTGTTCAAAGGCTGAAATTAGGAGACTAAATGTAAACTCATCATGCACCATAAAAGTGAAGAAACACATCTTTCAAATAGTATTTTGATAAGCTATTCAAAATATACTCCTTTTTTTTTTTTTTTT